>JAOVYX010016092.1:0-25694 GCA_035668315.1 Drosera spatulata | reverse complement strand
GCCTTGCCAGTGTCCGGGGGATTAGTTGAGGTGCGCGCGAGCTGGCCCGGACACCCTCGTCATCAAAAAAAAAAAAATAAATAAAAAAAAATAACTTGAAAACGTAGGAAACTATGAAAAGAGCCTTGAAATGACTTTAAAACACTCAAAAACATATGAAAAGGTCAAAAACACCACAAAATAACCCCGAATAACTTGAAAATAGTGAAAACAGTGAAATGACCTTAAAACACTGAAAACACATGAAAAGTCTGAAAACACCATAAAGCAGACTTAAATAACTTGAAAACGCAAGAATCTATCAAAAGAGCCTTGAAATGAGCTTAAAACACTCCAAAACACTTGAAAAGGCTAAAAAACCAATAAAACAACTCAAATCTCATCGAAACACATTGCTTGAAAAGGCAAAAAAACATGATAAAAACAACTTAAATCTCTTCAAACCACACAAAAACAAATGAAAAGTGGTAAAACATGATGTAACAGCAGCAAATAACATGAAACACAAGAACATACGAGAACAGCTTTGAAATGAGCTTTAAACACTCAAAAACACATGAAAAGGATAAAAACACCACAAAATAAACTCAAATCTCTTTTAAACACACAAAAAGGAATGAAGAGTTATAAAAACACTATAACACATTCTTAAATAACTTGAAAAAGCAAGAATCTATCAATAAAACCTTGAAATTGCCTTAAAACACTCAAAAACACAAGATGAGACTAAAAACATCAGAAAAACAACTCAAATCTCTTCAAAACACACAAAAACGAATGAAATTTGATAAATACACATAAAATTGCCTCAGATAACTTGAAAATGCAAGATCTACGAAAAGAGCCTTAAAATGACTTCAAAACACTCAAAAGCACATGTAAAGGCTTAAAACACCATAAAAATAACTCAAATCTCATCAACACACACAAAACGAATGAAAAGTGGTAAAAAAAACACTGTAAAACAACCTCGACTAACTTGAAAACGCAAGAAACTGTGAAAATGAGTTAAAAACACTCAAAACCACATGAAAAGGATAAATCACTGCAAAACAGCCACAAATAACTTGAAAACACAAGAAACAACGAAAACAGCCTTGGAATGACTTTAAAACACAAACACATGAAAAGGCTAAAAACTTTAAAAAGGCGAAAGACACAATAAAAGCGTTTCAAATCTCTTGAAAACATATAAAAACGAATTAAAAGTGATAAAAACAGCATAAAATAACCTCAAATAACTTGAAAATACAAGAAACTCTTAAAAGAGCCATGAAATGAGCTTAAAACACTCAAAAACAAATGAAAAGGCTAAAAACACCATTAAAAACAACTCAAATCTCTTCAAAACACACAAAAACGACCTCAAAAAATACCGTAGTAAAAAATATGTTAAAAACACCCAAAAACAACCTCAAAGCACATGAAAATGCAAGAAACTACGAAAAGAGCCTTGAAATGACTTTAAAACACTCAAAAACACATAAAATGGCTAAAAACAACATTAAAACAACTCAAATCTCATAAAAAGACACGAAAGCAAATGAAAAGTGATTAAAAAAACCATAAAACAGCCTCAAATAAATTGAAAAATGTAAGAATCTATCAAAAGACCCTGGAAATGACCATACAACAGTAAAAAAAAAAACATGAAAAGGCTAAAAACACCATATAACAACCTCAAATAACTTGAAAACGCAAGAAACTGTGAAAATAACCTTTAAATAAGCTTAAAACACTCAAAAACACATGAAAAGGCTAAAAACACTATAAAAAACCTTAAATAACTTGAAAGCACAAGAATTAACGAAAATAGCCCTAAAATGAGCTTAAAACAATCAAAAACACATTAAAAAGGCTAAAAACACACAAAAAAACTCAAATCTCTTCAAAACAAACAAAAACGAACGAAAAAGCTAAAAACACCATAAAACAACTCAAATCTCTTCAAAACGCGTGAAACTAAGAAAAAAGCCTTGAAATGACCTTAAAACACTCAAAAACACATGAAAAGGGTAAAAACACTATAAAACAACCTCATATAGCTTGAAAACGCAAGAAACTATGATAAGAGCGTTGAAATGACCATAAAACGCTCAAAACCACATGAAAAGGCTTAACATACAAAAAACCAACCTTAAATAACTAAAAAATGCAAGAAACTACGAAAAGAACCTGGAAATGACTTTAAAACACTAAAAAATACATGAAATTGGCTAAAAACACCATAAAAACAACTCGAATCTCTTCAACACACACAAAAACGAATGAAAAGTGGTAAGAAAAACAACATAAAACAGCCTCAAATAACTTGAAAATGTAGGAATCTATAAAAAAAAATCCTTGAAATGACCTTAAAACACTCAAAATAACATGAAAAGGTTAAAAACACCATAAAACAGCCTCAAATAACTTGAAAAAGCAAGAAAAAATAAAAACAGCCTTGAAATGATGTTAAAACACTCAAAATAATATGAATAGGTTAAAAGCACGACGTAACAACTTCAAATAACTTGAAAACGCAAAAAACTATGAAAAACTCAAATCTCTTAAAAAACACACAAAAACGAATGAAAAATGGTAAAAACACCATAAAACAGCCTCAAATTGTTTGAAAATGCAAGAATCTATCAAAACAACCTTGAAATGACCTTAAAACACTCAAAAACACTTGAAAAGGCTTGAAAAACTATAAAAACAACTCAAATATCTTAAAAACCTCAAAAACAAATGAAAAAGGCTTATGAACATCATAAAACAACCTCAAATAACTTGAAAATACAAGAAACTATCAAAAGAGCCTTGAAATGAATTTAAAACACTCAAAAGCACATGAAAAGGATAAAAACAACATGAAACAACCTCAAATAACTTGAAAATACAAGAAACAACAAAAACAGCCATGAAATGACCTTAAAACACTCAAAAACATATGAAAAGGCTAAAAACACCATAAAACAATCTCAAATAACTTGAAAATGCAAGAATGTATCAAAAGAGCCTTCAAATGACCTTAAAACACTCAAAACAACATGAAAAGGCTAAAAACACCATAAAAAGAACTCAAATCACTTAAGAACCTCAAAACAAAAGAAAAAGGCTTATGAACATCTAAAACAACCTCAAATCTCTTGAAAACACAAGAAAGTATGAAAAGAGTCTTGAAATGATCTTTAAATACTCAAAAACACATGAAAAGGCTAAAAACACCATAAAAACAACTCGAATCTTTTTAAAAGACACAAAAACGAATGAAAAGTAGTAAAAACACCATAAAACAGCCTCAAATAACTTGAAAACACAAGAATTTATCAAAAGAGCCTTGAATTGACCTTAAAACACTTAAAAAACAGATGAAAAGGCTAAAAAGATCATAAAACTTCAAAAGGCTTAAACACGATAAAACCTCAAAAACAATTCAAATTTCTTAAAAACCTCAAAAAAAATTAAAATGGATGATGAACATCATTAAACAACCTGAAATCTCTTCAAAACACAAGAATCTATCAAAAGAGCCTCGAAATGACGTTACAACATGAAAGGGTTAAAACACTAATAACAATCTCAAATAACTTGAAACGTAAGAAACTACGAAAAGAGCCTTGAAATGAGTATAAACACTCAAAAAAATATCAAAAAGGATAAAAACACCATAAAAACAACTCAAATCTCTTAAAGCCTCAAAACCAAATGAGAAATGCTTATGAACATCGTAAAACAACCTTAAATCCTTTCAAAATGCAAGTAACTATGAAAAGAGCCCTGAAATAACCTTAAAACACTCTAAAATACCATAAAAACAACTCAAATAACTTGAAAATGCAAGTAACTATGAAAAGATCCTTAAAATGACCCTAAAACACTCAAAACCACATGAAAAGGATAAAAACACCGCAAAGCAACCTCAAAACACTCAAAAACACATGAAAAGGATAAAAACACCATAAAAACAACTCAAATCTCTTCAATACACACAAAAAACGAATAAAAAGTCGTGAAAACATCATAAAAAAGCCTCAAAAAGTTTGAAAACGAAAGAATCAATAAAAAGAGCCTTGAAATGACTTTAAAACACTCAAAAACACATGAAAAGGCTTAAAATAAGATGAAAACAACTCAAATATCTTCAAAACACAAAAAAAACGAATGAAAAGTGGTAAAAACACAATAAAACAGCCCCAAATGGCTTTAAAATGCAAGAATCTATCAAAAGAGCCTTGAAAAGACCTTGAAACACTCAAAACCACTTGAAAAGGAAAAAAACACCATAAAAACAATTCAGATAACTTGAAAACGTAACAAACAATGAAAAGACCCTGAAAATGAGCTTAAAACACTAAAAAACAATTCAAAAGGCAAAAAACATGATAAAAAGAGCCTTGAATGAGTTTAAAACACTCAAAAACATTTGAAAAGGCTAAAAATAAGATAAAAACAACTCAAATCTCTTCAAAACACACTAAAACGAATGAAAAGTGGTAAAAACACCATGTAACAGCCTCAAATAGCTTGAAAACGCAAGAATCTATTATAAGAGCCTTGAAATCACCTTGAAACACCCGAAACCACTTGAAAAGGCCAAAAAACCATAAAAGTAACTAATATTACTTGAAAACGCAAGTAACTATGAAACGATCCTTGAAATGAGCTTAGAACACTCCAAAACTCTTCAAAAGGCAAAAAACATGATAAAAACAACTCAAATCTCTTCAAAACACATAAAAACGAATAAAAAGTCGTAAAAACTCCATAAAACTGCCTCGAATAACTTGAAAAAGCATGAAACATTGAAAAGAGCCTTGAAATGAGCTTAAAACACTGAAAAACATATGAAAAGGCTAAAAGCACCATAAAACAACCTTAGACAACTTGAAAACACAAGAAAGTATGAAAAGATCCTTAAAAATGACCTTAAAAAACTCACAAACACATGAAAAAGGTAAAAACACCATAAAACAACCTCAAAATAGCTTTAAAATGCAATAAACTATGAAAAAAGCCTTGAAATGAGTTTAAAACACTCAAAAACACTTGAAAAGGATAAAAACAAACAACTCAAATATCTTCAAAACACAAAAAAAACCCGAATAAAAAGTGGTAAAAATACCGTGAAACAGCCTCAAATAGCTTGAAAACGCAAGAATCAATCAAAAGAGCCTTCAAATGACCTTGAAACATCCAAAACAACTTGAAAAGGCTTAAAACACCATAAGAACAATTCAGATAACTTGAAAATGCAAGTAACTATGAAATGACCCTTGAAATGAGCTTAGAACACTCAAAAACACTTCAAAAAAAAAACATGATAAAAACAACTCAAATCTCTTCAAAGCATAAAAACGATTGAAAAGTGATAAAAACGTCACAAAACAACCACATACAACTTGAAAATGCAAGAAACTTTTAAAAGCGCTTTCAAATGAGTTCAAAAAGACTATAACGCACATGAAAAGGGTAAAAACACCATAAAACAACGGTAGACAACTCCAAAACGCAAGAAACTACAAAAAGAGCCTTAACATTACCTTAAAACGCTCAAAAACAAATGAAAAGGCTAAAAACACCGTAAAACATAATCATGTAACTTTAAAACGCAAGAAACTATGAAATGAGCCTTGAAATGAGCTTAAAACACTAAGAAAACACTTGAAAAGGCTAAAAACCATAGAAAAACAACTCTAATATCTTCAAAACATAAAAAATGAATGAAAAGTGGTAAAAACACCATAAAACAGCTTCAAATAGCTTGAAGTCGCTAGAATCTATCAAAAGAACCTTGAAATGACCTTGTAACACTGGAAACCACTTGAAAAGGCTAAAATTATCATAAAAACAACTCAGTTAACTTGAAAACGCAACTAACTATGAAAACGACCCTTGAAATGAGCTTAAAACACTTCAAAGGGGAAGAGACGTGATAAAAACAACTCAAATCACTTCAAAGCACACAAAAATGAATGAAAAGTGCTAAAAACACCATAAATTAGCCTCAAATAACTTAAAAACGCAAGAAACTTATAAAAGCGCCTTCAAATGAGTTTAAAAAACTCAAATAAAAAAAACGAAAAGACTAAAAACACCATAAAACAACCTTTGACAATTTCAAAACGCAAGAAACTATGAAAAGAGCCTTAAAATGACCTTAAAACACTCAAAAACAAATGAACAGGCTAAAAACACCGTAAAACAACTTCAAGTAACTTTAAATTGCAAGAAACTATGAAAAGAGTCTTGAGATGAGCTTAAAACACTGAAAAACACTTGGAATGACTAAAAACCAGCGAAAAACAACTCAAATATTTTTAAAACACACAAAAAAAAAACGAATGAAAAATGATAAAAACACCATGAAACAGCCTCAAATTGCTTGAAAACGTAAGAATATATCAAAAAAGCCTTGAAATGACGTTGTAACACTCAAAACCACTTGAAAAAGCTAAAATTACAAAAAAAAAAAAAAAAAAAACAACTCGGATAACTTGACGACGCTTGAAATGAGCTTAAAACACTCAAAAAACAAATTCAAAAGGCCAAAAACATGATAAAAACAACTCAAATCTCTTCAAAACACACAAAAACGAATGAAAAATGGTAAAAACATCATAAAACACCCTCAAATAGCTAGAAAAGGCAAGAAACGTTCTAAAAAGCCTTGAAATGAGCTTAAAACACTAAAAAACATAGAAAAGGTTAAAAACACCATAAAACAACCTCAGACAACTTGAAAACACAAGAAATACGAAAAGAGCCTCAAAATACCTTAAAAAACCTGACAAACACATGGAAAGGCCAAAAACACCATAAAAAACCTCAAAAAAACTTGAAAACGCAATAAACTTTGAGAAGGGCCTTGAAATGAGTTTAAAACACTAAAAAACATTTGAAAAGGCAAAAAACAAGATAAAAACAACTCAAATCTCTTCAAAACACAATAAAACGAATGAAAAGTGGTAAAAACATCATGAAACAGCCTCAAATAGCTTAGAAACGCAAGAATCGATTAAAAGAACCTTGAAATGACCTTGAAACACCCAAAACCACTTGAAAAAGCTAAAAACACCTTAAAAATAACTCAGATTACTTGAAAACGTAAGTAACTATGAAACGACCCTTGAAATGAGCTTAAAACACTTCAAAAGGTAAAAAACATGATAAAAACAACTCAAATCACTTCAAAACACACAAAAATGAACTAAAAGTGGGAAAAACACCATAAAACAGCCTCAAATAAATTGAAAACGCAAAAAACTTTTAAAAGCGCCTTAAAATGAGTTTAAAAGACTCAAAAACACATGAAAAGGATGAAACACCCTAAAAACAACCTTAGACAATTTCAAAACGCAAAAACTACGAAAAGAGCCTTAAAATAAACTTAAAATAATCAAAAAGGCCAAAAACACCATAAAACAACCTCAAGTAACTTTAAAACACAAGAAACTATGAAAAAAGCCTTGAAATGAGCTTAAAACCGTGAAAAACCCTTGAAAAGGCTAAAAACCAGAGAAAAACAACTCAAATATCTTCAAAACATTAAAAAATGAATGAAAAGTGGTAAAAACACTGAAAAACAGCCTCAAATAGGTTGAAAACGCTAGAATCTATCAAAAGAGCCTTGAAATGACCTTGTAACATTCAAAACAACTTGAAAAGGCTAAAATTACCATAAAAACAAACCAGATAACTTGAAAACGCAAGTAACTATGAAACGACAATTGAAATGAGCTTAAAACACTCAAAAAACACTTCAAAAGGCAAAAAACATGATTAAAACAACCCAAATCTCTTCAAAACACACAAAAACGAATGTAAAGTGGTAAAAACACCATAAAACAGCCCCAAATAACTTGAAAGGCAAGAAACATTGAAAAGAGCCTTGAAATGAACTTAAAACACTCAAAAACACATGAAAAGATAAAAAAACACCATAAACCAACCTCACACAACTTTAAGGCGCCAAATAATATGAAAAGAGCCTTAAAGTGACCATAAAACACTCAAAAAAACATGAAAAGGCTAAAAAAAAGATAAAAATAACTCAAATCTCTTCAAAAAAACAAAAAATGAATGAAAAGTGGTAAAAACACCTTAATACAGCTTCAAATAGCTTGAAAAACACAAGAATCGATCAAAAGAGCCATGAAATCAACTTAAAATAGTGTGTTTTTGAGGTACCCTATTCTTGTATTTTTTTAGTGTTTTAAGATCATTTCAAGGCTGTTTTCATTGTTTCTTGTATTTTCAAGTTATTTGAGGTTGTTTTATGTCATGTTTAGCATTTTCATGTGTTTTTGAGTGTTTTAAGGTCATTTCAAAGCTCTTTTCGTATTTTCTTGCGTTTTCAAGTTATTTGAGGCTGTTTTATGGTGTTCTCAGGCTTTTCATGTGTTTTTGAGTGTTTTAAGATCATTTCAGTGGCTCTTTCGATAGATTCTTGCGTTTTCAAGTTATTTGAGACTATTTTATAGTGTTTTTACCACTTCTCATTCGTTTTGGTATGTTTTCAAGAGATTTGAGTTGTTTTTTTATGGTGTTTTATCACTTTTCATTTGTTTTTGTGTGTTTTGAAGGGATTTGAGTTATTTTTATGGTGTTGTTAGCCTTTCCAAGTGTTTTTGAGTGTTTTGAGGTCATTTCAAGGCCATTTTCTAAGTTTCTTGCATTTTCATATTATTTGGGTTTTTTTTGTGTTTTTAGTCTTTTCAAATTTTTTGCAGTGTTTTAATGTCATTTGAAGTCTCTTTTCATAGTTTATTGCATTTTGAAGTAATTTCAGGATGTTCTATTGTGTTTTTACCACTTTTCATTCGTTTTTGAGTGTTTTAAAGAGATTTGAGTTGTTTTTATCATGTTTTTCATGTGGTTTTGAGTGTTTCAAGGTCATTTTTAATCCCGTAAAGTAAATTATAATGTATGATTATTTACTATTCACGTTAATTATCGTGAAACTAAATTTTACAGAATTTTTCGGATCCTTATCATATTTTGATCATGATTTTTGACAAACGAATTTTATAAACTCATTGTATAAATTATGACGTTCAGTAGTATACTATTTTTGTTATTATTTGAGCAAAATAAATTATCTCAAATTTTTCGAGTCCTTAGAAAAAGTGAAAAAAAATACCAAGTCATTGAACTTTTTTAATTATCATGACAAGTTAACACATCGTAACTTATATAGTACGAAGAAAATATGTATTATTCCCTCTATCCCAAATTTTAAGTAATAATTGTCTATTTGAACCGTCACAAAATTTTAGCAATATAACATATTTAAAAATCCTTTCTTGTAAAAAAATCAAAAAAAAAATAAATTTTGGATGGAAAGAATATATTTTATTTATCATAAATATATACATAATATTTATGAGGCATGAAAAACTCATATATATATTTTTGTATAAAAGCTAGCATATGGTCCATATCATAGTTATCAGAACCGAACAGGACATCGACCCGACCGAGACTCCAGGTAAATGGGTCACTGATTCAACCGATTGAACCGTTGGTTCGACCATTTTGATATTATTTTATTTATATTAATACTAATATATTATTTTTTTTATTAAAATATATATTTATAAGTTTTATATAAATATAAATATAAATTATATGTATATATTTTTTTTTTAGGTTTCTAGAATATTTTTTAGGATTTTTTTTTCTTCGGTTTAACCACCCGGGTTTTTGCCCGGATTTGAATGATTTTCACTGGGTCAATCCGGATCAACTCGGGTCGATTGTTTATTTGGTTTTTTTGTATGGATTGGTTCGGTTCGGTTCGATTTTAATAACTATGGCTCATACCTTATCAATTTGAATATCTAGGTAGTGATTTGATAATTATATTTTCATAAATTTGAAGGATATTGTCATTTGTTTTTCAAAAGGGTTGGTTCGACTTGAACTCAATTATGCTCAAATCAATATATAGATCGAGCTAAACCCAAACCTAATTATTTATGAAATAAATCTATTAAACTCCATTTGATTAGATTCTAAACAAACTCGAACATAAATCCAAACCTTAAAATTTTTTAAACAAGTGGAGCCTTGATATCCTTTTCACCACTGAAAAACAACAAGTGGCCGCTACCCGCAAAAAGGCAAAGCAAAACCTCATACTCCAGGAGGAGGGCAAAACCAAAAGCGACACGCCTCTCTCCCCTTTCTTCACCTTTTCGTCTTACTCAACAAATATCCAAAAACACTCCACCCCATTTCTCCTCCATTTCTTTCTTGCACCATCATCTCTATCCATTTCCCACCTACCCAGCTGCTCCAAATCCATCAAAGAATCAAACCCCACAACCTCAAACTGCTTTCCTTTCGAAATCTTGAATGATAGGCGGACAGAGAAAGAGAGGAGGAGTCGGATCGTCCCCTTCGCCTAGGTGGACGAGAAAGGAGGACAAGGTGTTTGAGGAAGCGTTAGTCCACTTCGACGACGAGGACCCGCAGAGATGGTCGAAGATCGCGTCGTTGATCCCGGGGAAATCGGCTTCGGAAGCGAGGGATCATTACGAGGCGTTGGTGCACGACGTGATGGAGATTGATTCCGGGAGGGTGGAGATTCCGAAGTATTCGGATGAGGCGGCTGGGTCTTGGTGGTATGAGAAGGAGGAAGAGAGGGTGGCAGGTGGTGGAAGGATTGAGTTTGGGGGAGGTGGGAAGGGAGGGTATGGTGGTGGTGAGGGTGAGAGGAAGAAGGGGACTCCTTGGACGGAAGAAGAGCACAGGTAAATATATTTCCGAGAATTATGTGTGCTGTAAGTAGCAGTCAATTACAGTACGGGGTTATAGTTATCAAATTACTGAATATCATATCAAAATGACATTGCAGCAGCCAATTTGACTACTACTGCAGCAGGAACATCCGATTATGTTTCCCTTTAACTGGGATGTTGTATGGTCTAATTGTATTGTGGTTTCCAGCTTTTTTTTTTTTTTTTTTTTTAAGCGGTGAAATCGGGTTTTGGTAGTTCTTTAATAAGAAGGGAATGTATAGTGAATTTGATGAATTAAGAGGTTAAAGTTAGGGGGGACTCTTATTATGATGGATAAAAACTTGGCTTTGCATGAGGAAATATGATTATATAATTCTGCGAGTTGATGTTAGTGGCCGAATCGCTAAAGGAATTAGTTTTGAATCTTTGTGAATGTTCTTTGTTTTATTTCACCACTCACCAATAGTGAAATTGTGTGGAGAGTTTTGAGGCTTGTAAGTGAAATTGTGAACACACTCAAAATGTTGCGAGGAATATTAGCAAGGTGCAGTGCTTTTCAATGGTCTAGTGAATGGCCTATCGAATAGTTATACGGTACTAGTATATTTGGTGAGGAAGAGCACAGGTATTTGTACCCCCCTGATAGTTTTCGCGAATAGGAAATTATAGTGGTTGCTATTTTTTTTTTTTCTGAAGTAGGAAGTATTGGGTTTATTAGTTCTTGAAGCAGAGAATTTTAGGTGGACTACCTAATTTGGTTCAAAAAGTATTCATGGATAAAGAGATTTACAATTTAGGTAGACTCTTCGTTTGAAGCGGAAAATTTTGTCTCTGCTTGTGGATGTATGAATAATGATGATCTTGTTGTGTGGTAATCGTAAAAAATTACTGCAGGAAATGCTTGTGGCAGAATAGGTTTCAGATTCCTGCAATCTCTTCTTGTGTTTATTCATCAGAAATGAAAATTTTGCGAGACAAAGAATTTGAATGGGGGAATATGATGGAACTGAAAGGACTTGATGAATGTCTACTGGGTTCGGTGGGCACCCTTTAAAAAGATCGATGGAATGGCTTAAATGTTTAGAAGACAGATAACAGAGCGCTTAGGGAACATTTGATGCCTGAAGCCGTTGGTACTTGGTTGTTTGCTGGGATATTTTCAGCTATTCTTTGGCATTTTGAGATTTCAACTCTTAGCCCATTCAACTATGTGTGATGTATAAGGTTATGGGGCTGATTAATCAAGCTAGACCTTTACATGTGATTATATAAGTCACACTATAATATTTTGATTGTAACATTAATTTTTTTTTGTGATTTAATCTGTTTTTTATATTTATTTGATAAAAGGGTCTTTTTAATTAATAACAAATACAGAGTAATTTGATTTTAGTTTAAGAATTTACATTGTGTAGTATAAACTTAAATTTTCTGAGTAATCATGCTTTTTTTTTTTTTTATTGTAAGAAGCTCTTCATATGTAGTACTCTCTCCATCTCAAATAAATTGTGATGGTATACATTTCGATATATTCCGTTTTTATTCGTAAGGATGTCAGAAAAATCTTAACTGGCTCAGGATTAAAGTTCATAACTTAATCTATCATTAGTGTCTTCCAATAATTTTGTAAAAAATGACGTATGATCGTAATAAATTAGACCTTGAAATGTATGTTATCGTAATTTATTTGGTATGGAGGAAGTATTACGAAACGAAAAGACTTTTAGGGCGATTGTCGATAGTCTGAAAGATAAACCTTTTCAATTGAGATAAATTAGTCACTCTGGTAAGCATCGGTGATCAAAATATTCATTTTTTCTTTTGTGTTTACCTTCTATTTTCGTAATATTTTTAGAATTTTCTTTATATTTCCTAATATTATCGTTTATTATTTTCACATTGGTCAGCATATCTATAGTTAGCATTTGTTTTGTTTTTATGTTAGTTATAGATTTGTCATTCTACTAGGTATTACTGTGGCCAATATACATGCATTAGCATCTGATGGGGCATGTTCTGTTAGTGCTGCTACGGTCAGGAGAAATGCTACATGTTCTAGTCTCTGTTTTGGTAGCTGGAACATTGGCACTTTAACAGATAAATCCTTAGAGTTGATCGAAATATTAAGTAAGCGTAGAATATCTATTGCATGTCTACGAGAGACTAAGTGGGCTGGGAGTAAGGCGACGATGGTGAATGGGTATAAGTTATGGTATTCAGGAACAAGGAGTTGAAGTTCGTAGGATTAATGACGGGATCATGACGATCAAATTGATTATAGGAGCGGAAGCATGGAATGTGGTTAGTGCATACGACCCTCGGGTTGGAGCGACTGACGAAGTGAAGAGATAGTTTTGGGAGGACCTAGATGAGGTGGTCCGAGAGTTCCCTCCAGTTGAGAAAGTGATTATTGGAAGAGATTTTAATGGACATGTTGGCAGAAGAGCAAATGGGTATGAGATGGTCCACGGTGGTTTTGGATTTAGAAAACGTAATGAAGAGGGTGGGTCCATTTTGGATTTTGCGATTTCATATACGATATGGTGATAACCAACACTATCTTCAATAAACCACAGAGTCATTTAGTGACCTTTACGAGTCATGTAGCACACACACAAATCGACTATTTTTTGTGTAAGCGTGTAGATAGAGCTATGTGTCGAAATTGTAAAGTTATTCCTAGTGCCTATCTGACGACCCTACATAAGTTGTTGGTGATGGACTTTTGGCTACAAGATAGACGTAGAGGTAGAAGGACACGTCAACATAGTAGGATAAGTGACGCGATCTTATTGGGGAAAAAGCCCTAGAGTTTAGAGCAAAAATGTTAGCTGATGGCATTATGAGATATGAAGGTAATGTGAATGACTTATGGAATCCGATTGCCTCGAGATTAAGGGGTGTATGTAAGGAAGTGTCAGGAATGGTGAGAGGGAGATCACGTATCACAAGGGAGTCGTGATGGTGAAATGATACTATTAGGAATAAGATAAGGCCAAAGCAAGAGGCATACAATGTATGGCGTGATAACATCATAGAGAACGACAAGAATGATAATAGAGAAAGATATAGAGTTGCAAGGAAAGAGGCCAAGTGGGTGATTGTAGAGGCTAAATCGAGGACGTACGATAGATTATACCAGTGATTAGACACAAAAGAAGGAGAGAATGACGTATTTAGGATAGCACGAGCTCGGGAAAAGAGAACCAGAGACCTAGGACAAGTACGTTGTATTAGGGATGAAGGAGGTCAGGTTCTTGTGGAGGAAATGACTATCAAGGATAGGTGGAAGACGTATTTTAACAAGCTTTACAATGAATATAATATTGAAGATTTGGTTGAGGCAACGAAGAATAGTAGAGATATCCATAAGATTGTGACGGAGGAGGAAATCAGCATGGAAGAAGTCAAAGAAGCTTTGCCAAGAATGGTAAACAAAAAAATTGAGGGCCCAAATGGTATTCCACTCGAAGGCTGGAAGTGTCTAGGCAATGAAGGAATCGCATGGTTGACATGTCTGTTTAATATTATCCTCAAGACTTGGAAGATGTCAGATGAGTGGATAAATAGTGTAATAGTTCCATTGTATAAGAAGAAGGGTGAGATCCAATGCTGCAATAATTATCGGGGTATTAAATTGTTTAGTCACTCTATGAAACTTTGGGAAAGGATATTGGAGAGGAGGATAAGAGAAACATTAGTATTAGCGAAAATCAGTTTCGTTTTATGCCAGGTAGATCAACTGTGGAAGCGATACATCTCCTAAGAAGTTTAATGGAGCATTATAGAGCTTATCGGAAATACCTTCTTATGGTCTTTATAAATCTTGAGAAGGCATATGATAGACTTCCTCGTAAGGTGTTATGGAGTTGTTTGGGTAATAAAAGAGTGTCATCGGCGTTTATCAAAGCAATTAGAGACATATGAAGGGTCATTGACTTTTGTGAGAACATGTCAGGGATCAACAAAGTGTTTTCCTATTCGTGTGGGGTTGCTTCAAGGGTCTGCTCTTAGGCCGTTTCTTTTTGCGATTGTCATGGATGAGTTGACGAGAGAGATGCAGAGAGGGACCGTGGTGTATGCTGTTTGCAGATGACATTGTTTTGATTGACCACACGAGGGAAGTAGTTAATAACAAGTTGGAGAGGTGGCGAGAACAACTTGAGACGAAGGGTTCTAAACTTAATAGATCAAAGACTGAGTACATGTTATGTTAGTTCAGTGAAAGCCAAGATTCTCAGGAATCGGAGGTAAGGATTGCGCCAGCTGCGATCCCAACGACGTCATCATTTAGATACCTTGGATGTGTGATGCAAGAGAATGGAGATATCGATGAAGATATTACTCATCGTACGAGAGTGGGTTGGCAGAAGTTGAGAGACACCTCGGGAACATTGTGTGATAAAAGGATGTCTTTGAGACTAAAAGGCAAGTACTATCGCACAATTATAAGGCCTAACTATATTGTATGGAGTAAAGTGTTGGCCTGTAAAGAAAATCCATGTGAATAAAATGCATGTGATAGAAATAAGAATGTTAGCCTTGGATGTTTGGGGTCTTCTTAAGATATAGAGTTACAGATGGTAGGATAGATGAGCGGCTGGGAGTTTCAGCCATTGACATTGAGATGCGGAAGGCGAGATTGAGATGGTTTGGTCATGTGATGCGTAGAGGCCCAAGCTTCCCGGTATGGCGATGTGAATCCATTGAGATGATGCACAATAGACGAAGTAGGGGAAGACCAAAGAAGTATTGGGATGTGGTTATTATATTGGATTTGACCTTGCTTGGATTAACAAAGGACATGGCCATGAATAGGTCTACGTGGAGCAATAGTATAACGATTGTAGGGTGAGGTGTGTGCTAGCTATTATAGAGCATGATGGATTATGTTTAGGTGTTTTATATATTTATCTATCTAGTACTTACCTATAATTTTTTATTTATTTTTTCGTTTTTTTTTTCAATTTCTTGTTATTATTTTTTTTCATTTAATTCTTACTATTGATTTATTATTTTCTGGTTTCATTATTCTCCCTTTGTTACTTGATTAGTTGTAATATTTCTTGG
The DNA here is from genome assembly GCA_035668315.1 of Drosera spatulata. NCBI lineage: Eukaryota > Viridiplantae > Streptophyta > Magnoliopsida > Caryophyllales > Droseraceae > Drosera > Drosera spatulata. The sequence goes on along the minus strand of JAOVYX010016092.1, from coordinate 9,897 downwards.
TTGTCTTGTGTTCGGTCTTTGTTTTTTAGGACATCGGAAACAGTCTTTCTATTACATAACAATAGATATATAATATATAATAGAGGAAAGACTACGTATATTTTTGTCCTTCCCAGGTCCTGTTTTTTATGGGATTATCTGGGTAGTAGTAGTTGTTGTTGTATCTCATAATAAAATATGAAACTCAATTCAATTGATGTGAGATTGATAATTAATCAAATGACCATAGAAAAGAATCATCAAATCATATGTGTTCGCAAATTTACAATGAAATCAATCGTTGCACTAAACTTATGATAAATCTAGTATATGTATTTATGTAAGAATTGTTGCTCCAAGTGTGCAAATAGTTACGATATAATTTGGCTCAACTCTTCATATGCTTAGTATTTATGAAGTATTTTCCCTTTAATTTGATAAAGTAGTAATGAAGTTTTAGTTATCTAAGTTAATTCATTATCAAATAAACCAATAAAAACTGACATGTGAATGATTATAAACTAGTAACAGAATGATCACATGTGGAATGTGGATGACTAACCAAAAATCTCTCTACATTTGCACTATATATTTGTAATGATTTCTGTTCAAAAAGTGAGATAGCTAGCAATAGAACGTGTGTGATGAATATGGTTATGGTGGGAGAGTTTTATTGAAATTGTGCTTGTCTGAGGTTGTTGATCTCCTGGTAACGTTTGTAGATAATGGGAGATGCAATATGTGGACTGATGACTTGTGGTTTTTTCAGTCATATATCGGAGTTAGCTTTGCAGTAGACTGCATTCGTCGTGTAGTACAATGTACAAGTCCGTACTTTGTAACTAAGATGCTAGTTTTAGCATAATGGTGTGTTGGTTCATCTTGTGACCACATTTTGGTATGATGATTTCAGTATACAAAGTATAATTGGGATTTAGATTGACTACATCGGCTGGAAATTAACTTCTCACATTTGTGCTCACCCAGTTTACAGCTTGTGTTTCCTTCACTTTCCGACTGTTCCTATATGCGATAGATCCTTTGGATTTTCCTGCAGCTTTCAAATGTGTTTCGCATTCTATGATGGGTATTTACTTGATCTGTTTTGTCACCGGTCTTAGTTTCTATGGTCTCCTTGTATGTTACCAGGTTATTTCTGATTGGACTTGAGAAATACGGAAAGGGAGATTGGAGGAGTATATCAAGAAACGTGGTCGTCACCAGAACACCAACCCAAGTGGCTAGTCACGCGCAGAAGTACTATCTTCGGCAGAACTCCGTCAGGAAAGAAAGGAAGAGATCGAGCATCCACGACATTACGACTGTTGATGACAATTTCGTTGCACGAGCCTCTGATCAGAGTTGGATTCGACCAGCCACCAGCGGAGCAATCCAGCAAACGCTAACACGAACCACCTTAAGACAACATAGCTACTCCAGTCCAGATCGAATAGAGCCGTTTGGGTACCAAAATTATGGTTATCCTTTGTGAAATTACAACTGGGTTTGCATCCTCTATACATATATTTTCAGAACTAGAGTGATTTGTGGTAGTTCCTTTGATGGGTGAGATTTGAAGAGGAAGTTACTGTAATATAGGTTTATATTTGTAAATGATGATAGTGAGCTTGTGATATGTTGTAGTCTAACCAAGATACAATAGGGTTAGGAACATCAGGATATTTCGTTGTTTATAGACAGCAATAATGTAATGTTTCTGTCCTCTTACTTCTTAGATCATATCGTTGTATCATTGGTGGTGTTGGGCAGCAGGTGTCCTTAATCGCCTTTGTTAAGGACATGCCTGATCGTAAATGTAAATGTTGAGATTTACGCTCTTAAATGTAGTAAAGAACTATAAATAAGATGTAACAAGTTGTGTTACACAAACTTGCAACGGTGTAAAGAGTAGAGGGAGAAAAAACTTCTTTGGAGATCTTTGTTCACAATGGTGGTGGTGGATGGTGGAATAAGTGCATATGAGACACTTTCGTACTAGTTGCTTTGAATTAAAGTGAAAATTAAAGTAAAAGATGTCGTGGATTTGGAAAGCACACACGCGTAACACTCCATGTCATGTCAGGCTTGGACTTGGGTGCCCAACGAGCACCAAATTTCTTCGTGCGTGTGATGTGAAATTTTGGACCTCAATAGAATCTGTTTTTACATCATTCTTTTTACGGCCATGATAGTGGGTTTCATGCTAGTTTTCACGTTTCTTGCGTGTAAAGGTCATGTCCGTGACGAGGTCTTCACGGTTGTGACAGATCACACTGTCAAAAATTGGAATTCTACGTTGTATATAGTCACGGTTGTGACCAGAGCTCTTCATTGGAAGTGACCTTTTCACATCTCTTCATGCGTGGATGTAATCTATGGGGTTTGAGAAGATTTACTCTACAAATATGCATCTCTAAGCACTTTTATAAGTGTTGATCCAAAGAGATGTTCTCTTACATCAATCCCAATTTAGATAAAGGAAATCTTTTATTCCTTTTTGCTTGGTTTCTCACAACTTAATCCAAATTCACTACTAAAAAATTGTTTATTGATGATAGCTTAATGTCGTCATTGACGCACTCATCGTAAGACGATCAAATTAGAATATTTATACGCTTATTACACTTTAGATATACTCTAATTAAAATATAGTAGTGGAAGTAAGGATCGAACCCACAAGAACGATTGTTGCAATTATAAAGGTTGTAATGACCACGACAGAACTCTATCAACTCTATGAAGAGTGATCAATGGGGGAGGATGTTTTTTTAACTAATTTAATTAATTAAATTACAGAAATTAAACTTGTACAATCTAAACTTATGGAGAAAATGGATTGAGGTGTTTTCTTCTATGATAATAATGTAGCAAATCGAATAACTAAGTTCTAACTTTTTAGGATTAATCATGGATGAATATCAGATAGATTTGTTATTTAAATAGGTTTGGTCGTGACATCTTTGGACATAAAGCATCATATTAGCTTAATTGTTAATTATCAATGAGTTTGTATAATTAACCTAATTTATCTATCTCTAACATACCGATGAGTTCGTATATGCTAAAAATAAATAAATTGAATCCGAGAATGAGAATATATATATACCAAACATGAAAATAAATAGTAATGAGATTAAACTATCATGTTCACATGAAATCAATCATAACATCACGACAATGAGTTTAAATCATGAATTGTTATTTGTTATCAATTTAGTCACTTAACGTGATTAATAGTTAGGTTATGATATCAATAGGTGGCCAAACTAATTGATTTCATAACATATAATGGTTTAACATTAAATTTCATATAGCAATCATAATGATCAAATCTGGTTTTGTTGATCTAAATCATCTCATGATCCATTTTAAGTTAGAATGTCATTATTCTATCCCTACTAAGTTACTACTCACTCATGATCATTACCATCATCTCACACATCATCACAACCATTACTGTGAATAAACAGAGAAAGAAGGATAATATAGCGTAGAAGAACGAAGATCAGATGATGAATAAATGAGATGCAAAATGCTACACCACAATCCAATCTCCAAAAGTGTTTTTCGCCATTTCTAAATTAGCAAATTGAAAAGGAGAGATACTACTATGAGTTTTGATATTAGAGAAAGATGGAAAAGGAGTAGAATTAGAAGGAATAGTCGAATGTTGAGATTCCTTGGCGGTTATTACAATTATTACTTTGATGATTCCAAGAGCATCCCGAGCCTGTAACGGTTGTTACAAGGGTCAAACTCATAGATTTTAGATATTTTTGTTTGAATTTCGAATGAATTTCGAGTTTTTCTATAAATATCTGTGTATTTTCTTTATTTGGGAGGTCATCCTGCAATTGTTCTCCAGAGTTTTGCTTTCATTTTCATTCAAAAACCATAGTTTAGATTTGTTGATTTCTATGCTTTTGAGATTGGATCTTGGTGTAAGGCTTTGGATCTCATCAATTTGTCATTAGATCTTCATTATTTAGTGCTGTATTATCCTTCTTTCTCTAAACCTTTTTAGTTCATGGATGTGACGATGCATGCTAATTTAATGAATGTGATGATGGTCATATTCGTGATCATGAGAGAGTAGAGGCGTAGTAGGGATAGATTAATGGATAATGATTAACTCATGGTATCTCACGAGATAATCGATAAGGGGTAAGTGGCTCCTCCTCCTCTTCGACGGGATCCTGAATTGGTGTATTTGAAGAGGAAGCTTGTTCTCTTCTTTGCCATCATCTTGACTCATCGAGGTAGATTCGACATGTTATATTCGTCCAAAACCTTCCAAGCCAAAAGTTTACGAGATTGATTTTTCACCTATATAAAAATAGCATAAATCAATCAAAACCGGGCCAAATATATTCAAACCAAAGCTAGAAACACATTCTCCTCGTCGAATAGATATATTTAGAGCATTGATTTGATCAAAACGAACTAGAAACAAAAATTTCATACCTAGGGTTCCACGAGATTAATTCGATGAGATCGCACGAATTAAAGTATTTTCGGATGAATCAAAGCTTATAGCAAGTGTATTTGATGATATGGAGTTGAGTTTGAATTATTTCGAAGTGATTTGAGGTGATTTGGTGCATTTAGGGTGAGAGAAAATCGTGTTTTGGTTTGTTTGTAATGATAATGTGATGAAAACTGGCTCAAATGCACGATATAAGATGTGTAACGACCGTTACGGCTCCCTTATAACGGTCGTTACACTGAGGGCATGCTCAGAGAATGAGATTAACACCTATAACGGCCGTTACAGAGCCTTGTACGGTCGTTACAGAGCCTTTTGATTTATAGAAATTCCAATTTGATCCATTATGCAACAACTCATTGTAAAAACTTAAAATACATCATTTGGATGTGTTCCAGTGATTTTTGAAGATCAAAATCCATCGTGTGATTTTATAAAAATAAAACAAATCGAACGAACTAAAAACTAAATTATTGAAAACTTAAAAACATGAGTTGCCTCCCACGAAGCGCGCTTATTTAACGTCATTGGCTCGACATCTTTTAAGCTCATTTAATATTTTGAAGTTTGTTTCATCACTTCTAATGGAATTGCGTCCATTCATGGTGAATCTTTAAGCTCATAGAAGCGCCTTAGGCGATGACTATTAAATTTGAAGATTTTTTCAGTTTCTTCACTTTCAATTTCAACCGTCCCATATCCATACACTTTCTTGACAACAAATGGTCCTTCCCATCTGGATCTCAATTTCCCACAAAATAATCTTAGTCGTGAGTTATAAAAAAGAACTTTATCCCCTACTTCAAATTGCTTCCTAGAAATATTTGCGTCATGAAGCTCATTGAATTTCTCTTTATAAAGCGTCGCATTTTGATATGCGTCATGACGTAATTCATCCACCTCAGATATTTTAAGTTTCCTATTTTTTTGCACAATCATCATATTTCATATTTGTCTTCTTTATGGCCCAACATGTCTTATGTTCAATTTCAACAGACAGGTGACATGCTTTGCCATGAACAAATTTATAGGGGGACGTCCCTATTCGAGTTTTATGCTATGTGCAGTGTGCCCACAAAGTATCATTTAATTTATCGCTCCAATCTTTCCTTTTGGGATTGACTATTTTCTTCAAAATATTTTTAATCTCTAGATTAGGGACTTCAGTCTGTCTACTCGTCTGTGGATGATAAGCTATGGAAATTCTATGTTGGACATTATATTTCTCCAAAAGGATGTCTATCAATTTATTGCAAACGTGGTTTTCCTATCGCTGATAATAGCCTTGGGTACGTCAAATCTGTTAAAAATATAATTTCTCATAAATGCGACCACCACTTTAGCATCATCATATCTTGTTAGAATAGCTTCCACCTATTTTGAGACGTAGTCAACCGCCAGCAAAATATAATTATAACCTTTTGAGCTCGGAAATGATCCCATAAAATCAATAACCCGTATGTCAAATAGTTCACATGGTAGGATATATTTTTGAGGCATTTCATCTCTTTTAGTTATATTGCTAGTTTTTTGACATCGCTCACAACTTTTCACAAAATTATACACCTCAAAAGACGTGGTTTTGACTCTATCTTCTTCAAGAGATATTTTAGAGCAACATGATCAGAAAAAACAATTACTTTTGTGCCCAATAAATATGAACATAATTTTTTCAAGGCAAAAATAATTGCATAAAACTCGTTCTCAATAGTATTGTAATTACATTGAGCTTCATCAAGTGTCTTCGACGTATAATAAATTACATGAGGTACTTTGTCCACTTTTTGACTGTGGATAGCCCCCACAGCTTTGTCGCTGGCATCACACATAATTTGAGATGGATAATTCCAATCAGGGGGTTGAATAATAGGAGTAGAAACTAGTTTTTTCTTTACAGTATCAAAAACATTCTTACAATTATCATCAAAAATTAAATCAGAATCCTTTTTCAGTAAATTGTTTAAAGAATTTATAATTTTTGAAAAATCTTTAACGAATCTACGGTAAAATCCGACGTGTTTTAGAAAAGCACGTATTTCTCGAACGCATGAGGGATACGATAAATATTTAATGACTTCAACATTTGCACGGTCTACCTCTAATCCCTTAGCGGAGACGACATGTGACACGTCCATCATAAGATGCATAAATTATATCCTAACTATACCACATAAACATTAATAGGATATTAATTACTATAGTAATGGCAAGTACAGTCGAACCCAATAAGAAACGGGGATTAAAAATTAAATATTTTGATCTTACATAAAATAAATTGCATAAATTGGGGGGTTTTGGATTTTGATAATAAAAAAGAAAGTGTTAAACTAAGATAAGAAAATAAAGTTGAAAAAGATAGAATATTCAAGATTTTGAATTGATATAATTTTGAATCATGTGGATTATAATTAAATCATATATTATATTTTTCTCTCCAATTCAATATTGTACAATGTAGGTTGTAGCTAACTAAGCTAACATTATAAACTAAAGTTGTAGCCAAATGAGAATGAGCTACACTAATATTAATTAATCTAGGAAAAATAAGAGTATACCTTTCTTAATTAATATTTTTTTTATAAATAATAATTCAACCCACTTTATTTAATAAACAAATGAGGATGACTTAAAAATAACTATTATGGCATGGATAACTTTAATTATGCAAATGAGAATGACATAATTATAGTTTTGCTACTTCGTTTTATCAAATGAGAATGATGATTGCAATAATAAAAATTATATAAGGTAGAGTAGGTAATTCCAAGATATACGATTTTTATCAATTAATTAAGATCAAACCATGCATAAAAATCATGTAATATAAAGTTGGAGATATTAAGACCTGTATTCTAGCAATCTGAATAGTTCAATACTCCACAATCATCTAAATAGATATCAAACATTAAGCACACACCAATCTCAATCAATATACGTCGACATGGCCCGTGTTGCTTAATAAATTTGTAATCCCTTTTTCATCTCATCCAAACTTCATCATATCCTTTTCGGAACGTCTTTGCACACATTCCGTGACTTTAAAACTTTTTCTGAATGACGTTTACATAAAAACATTTCTTCCATCATCAATCTACAAGAAAAACACAATAATACGGTAGTATTCGACTCTAAAACAAAAACTAAACTAACATAAATAAAAAGACTCAAAACACAAACAAAACGCAGGTTATTAATGCTTAAAAATATGTGTGTTTTCACACACATCAAATTCCCCCAAACCAAACGTTTGCTTGTCCCTAAGCAATACAATACACAAGAAGAGACAAGAACAACATAAAATGAAGAACTTATAACAAACTAGGAAAGTAATTTCATAACACATAAATTCTGCAAGCCAACTCATCTTCCTCCTTCCATATTACATAAACTAACCATTCTCATATCTCATAGCAAATTCCAAGATAGGCACCACTCATCATCCCATGATCGAGAGGATCATATCAACACTCGTTACTAATCTACAAAACTAAATGTTCAATCCAAATAATACGACAAACAACAAGTATTTGTGCACTTCCACCTTCTTACTCGGACAAAGAAAACATCTAAATCACAACAAAGCGGGGCTCAAGATGATATGGACAAAGATAGGTAAAACAAGTATTTTTTTTTATTTTTTTTTTTGGTTCATATGGAGCTTGAAGAGACAAAAAGGATTTAAATCATGCCATGAGTCAAGTGACAAACACAATTACTTACAATTTTCATCCCGAATAAAGCATTGTGCTTTGAATACAAGTACCGCACATACTCAAAAGATAAACTCAAAGAGAATGTACCCAACTTAGGGTAAAAACTTGTTTTTGTTTTTACAAGCTCATCTTATCGAGTATCGTGCCCCCTCTCTAGTCTATAAAAATAGATGGTAATTTTGATTACCGAGGTAAGGGATACGATAGCTCTTATACTGTTTGCTTGCTAGATTGCTTTGACAATCATCTCCTTTTTTTTTTTTTATATATATATGCTAAAGAAGCAACATATCACATAATCTAAACACTTCCTACCCCTTCCGACCATACATCACTCATCATAGTTCATCCCCCATTACAACTTTCTCATAAAAAAACTTACCCAAAACCAAACTTGACTCATAGAACAAAACAATCCAAAGAAGGGCTCTTTTGTGGAATTGAGTATTTGAAGATATGAATATAGAATGTGATAAACTCATTTGGTCAACGTAACATGAACATTGCAATGACCATAAATAAATGAAGCAAGTTTAGATTTAGAAGTAGAAGCAATTGAAGGACAAGGTAATCCAATATATGGGAGTAATGTAGCATACATAGGTATGTGAAATAAGGATAGGAACATAAAGATTTTCGATGTCTACCTCTTCCCCTTACCACTTTCAAGTTACTACTAACTATTGCTTGTAATATTATATGAATCTAGCTCTAGTTTTGCACTCATATCTCGTGTTTAGTTAAATACACCCCCTATGTACCTTAACTAGGAATTCAAACTAAGAGATATTTCGAACTAACTAGTTGTGCAATAGGACAAAGGTTTCATCTTAGGCCATCAATTTTCTAAGATGACACATTTTTCACTAAATTGTTAAAAGTTGAACATTTTCTATAATTCCAATAACTCTTCTGCATCACATTTGCTAAACATCTAGAAAATGATGAAATCACAATTTTTTTAATTTTTTTTAATTTTTAAATAAGCTAAACTAACTAAAAGTCATAGTAACGCTGAAATTAAATACAATAAAAAAAAATAGACCGAAATAAATGACACGAAATGAAATAGAGTTGGACTGACATAAGTATATCCCATAAGATACAACTAAACTTCCAAGTTTTAGAATAATACAAATGACGATAGATATTATGCCCCTACCTAAACCTAGCATTGCCTTCAATGATAGAAAAAACAACAAAAGAAAAAGGGCATTATCAAACCTCACTCGTCGAAAGGTGGCTGAAAATGACTTTGACTAATGTGCCATTCATAGATTTGCATCTCGCGCATCTGCCTGACCAAGTCTCTCTCCTCCTGCCTATGCATTATCTCCTCGATATTCTGCACACGATATTCCAGACGCTGAATTCAACCAAGCATCACACCCTCAAATTAAGAGTGGTATCGCTGAGTAGTCTTCTATGGTCTGTGCTGGCCGGGACCCTTCGGTGGAGGTGCATCAGTCTTAGGTGAAGAATAGTCAGTCATAATAAAAGATGGATCGTCAGCAGCTGCTAATCCATTCTGTACGGAGACATTCCAATTGGCGTCTTATACGCAGTTCGATACCCCCAAAGAGCGCCATTAAGTTTTTCACTCCAATCCTTCCTCTTGGGATTGACAATCTTTTCCAAGATCCTTTTGATCTCGCGATTGGACACTTCAGCTTGTCCGCTCGTTTGAGGATGATAAGCAGTTGAGATTCTATGATTTAC
>JAOVYX010016091.1:0-25696 GCA_035668315.1 Drosera spatulata | reverse complement strand
ATCATTAGATCTTCTTGTATTGAAGACTGATCACATTCAGTTTCAGTTTCATTGAAAGCTAGAGCTTTTAATTCACTGTTCATCGTCACTATTCACTATTCACTGTTCTTCCTAAAACTAAAATTAAAAATAGCAAACGACGTCCAAAAATTTCCAAAACTTATACACAGTATCTAAACACTTAGATCTAACTAATCGTGGCAAAAGTTTGCTGAAAAGACTCTCGAAGCACGTGAAACGGAGCTCTTCGAGTTTATGGATTTCCATTCTCTTCATTCTTCTTCCTTTTTGCTTCAAATTTCATGTCAATCTGTCATAAAACATCAACACACATCAGTACCAACATTCCAAGGCAAAACGACACTAAAAATGCAATTTAGACAATTTAAATGGAATTAAACAAACGTTTAGAGTAACGAAATGATGTGTGATTCATACACATCAGAAAACGACCAACAATCCAGCGGATCCAAAAGGGACGACAATGTCGACCTTATCAGTTCAGGGAGGCGATATTTCTTATTCGTTCGCTTCTTTATTAGTTTACATAGATAGTGTAACTATGCTCTACATCCCCCGTTTCCTCTTATTTATCGTTTAGAGCTCGCTTTCATTTATTTCTCGAGAGGGTACATATAATACGTTGGTGTGTACTCTACTTCATTTCAACCCCAAATACCCCACCACATATCAAAGTGATCATATATGCACGTATAAGGTTATATCTCAAATACGCATTTAGGTTTAAGGTTCCATGCACGAAATCGATAATTTCCTGGTCAAAAGGCCGTCACGACCGTGACTGGCCCTGTCGCAGGCGCGACCACCGTGTGACAGTCGCGGGCGCGACGCTGTTGTGAAGCTAAAAGGCAGGATTTTCTCCCGTCGCGGCTACGACCCAGGATGGTCGCGGGCGCGACGCATCTGTAGCCCAGAACCTGCAGGAAACTCTCATCTGACATCACGGATCCTTCAATTTACACCACAATGCATCCACCATTGTATACACATCAAACACATCATAAACATATCCCAAACACGCACGAACGTGCTTAAATCATGTGAACGAATAAACGAGGCGTTTGATTTCCTTATGCACATGATCACACGAACGGATCCTTTGTTGTTCTTGTTCCCGTCCTTGATGTTGCTACCTGCAGACGACGATGCCACTGATGATGTTCGAGTTGATGCGTGATGGTGGTGAAATCGTGTTGATGAGATAAAGGAAATGATGATGATGTTGAGCGGTGCATGATGGTGATGATGAGATGATGGCGGCGTTGGTGGCTGATGGTGTTGGTGGCTGCTGGTGGTGATGGCAAGTGAGGGGAAAGGTGATGGGAGTGGTGGTGGAAAGGTGAGTGTTGGTGTGAGTGGAATGGAAAGGAGAAGGAAGTGGGCGGGAGAGAATGGAGGTGGGTGAGTGTGCGGGAAAATACCCCGTTCCATCCCACGATACGTCTCGTTCAATCCATTATTTACCCAAATTTTATAATATTTATTCATCGATAATTTATTTGCATCGATAGGTTTATCCCATATACGAAAATAGGACCTCCCGAGTCATAATCCATTATTTATAGGATTCAAATCGCTAGCCCTTACACGCAACGTTTATAACGTTATAACGTTATAACGTTATTCGTTCGTAATATTTATTGGCGCGTTCAACTAATCATCCCAAATATTCCATCATCATATTTGATTTAATAATCAAATATTCACTTGGATTAATTGTATAACCCCTTTTAGCGCGATTATTTTAAAATCATAACGCTATATATTCATTTTAAAATTCCAAAAATTCTTGGGTATTACACCTTGCTACCTTCCTTAACACTCCCAGCCTCGACAACATGCTTCTCATTGTTGATCCCTTCCTCATTCTTCTTTTTATCATCCTCATCATTCACAGGTAGCTTCATTTCATCTCCATCTTTATATTTTTACTTCATCTCACCTGCATAATCTTCACCAAGACTCATTTCATTAATTTTCTGAACACTTTTTCGAACAATGAAGAAAGGATCAAACCCTCCATGGTTATCCCATACCCTCACCCCATCTCTCCAACAATCATCTTTTAATCCTTGGTAATCCAAATCATCTTCCCTCTCATCCTTCATTTCAAATGAATCAAACAAACTTCGCTTCGTTTTCTTTGTCTTTATCTTCGTTTGGTCATCCCCCTTCACATCCTTTTTACCTTCCTTCTTTTTTCTTTGTCTTTGTCTGATTTTTGGCTTTGGCACGTTGGTGAAGTCCTTCTCCAATAAATCTAAACACGTTGTCAATTTAGTGTCCTATAAAAAAAAAATTATCCTTAAACAGAATGTAGTATGCCAACAAAAAGTTGAAGACAACACAATTAATTTTAATAAACACACAATCATATATTACAGTAAACAAACCTTTTCATGATCGTTTGAAATTTCATGGCTTAATAGAAATACTTTCTCATCATTTGATGCTACAAAATGCACAATTTGGGATTCCTTTACATTGACAATAATGTGGAGTGTGGCCTTAAGACTTAATGGAGCTTTTTTAATCCTCCCATCGTAACATCCGTGGTAACCTTACAAGCTTAGACGGGTTTAACATTGTACCCTCTAAGTGTTCGTAAGCCCAAACCTAACAAGAAGTTAAACATAAGCATTTTATTAGTACATAGCATAAGCATAAAATGAAAGTTGGAAGATATGAAGACGAGACATCAGTGGAACACTTGCCAAAAGAGTAAGCACGCATCCATCAAGAGAGGAAAACTTCACGACAGATCCTTCTTTTTTCCCCCTCTATGGCAACTTATTTTCCATCGTTTGGAACTTCGATATAGACTCAATCAAGTAATCGTAAACGGCAAACCCACAAGCGAATTCCCAGAGGCGATCAATATCATCAACACATACAAAGAACGACCTATGCGTGTATCTACTAGAATTCGGAAAAAGATGCAATTACTAACGTACAACACGAAAACTTTTACAAAATCCTCCGCTCTCTCCTCATTGTCAGTGGCAACAAGTTCAAACAACATATTATATAATAATTTTCTCTCAGTTTTTTTGTCCGAGTCATTGAATAACCTCGTAAACATGCATTCCACTCTCGCAAACCCCATCAAATTTACTCTTAACCCCTGTTTCCGTAACCCCACAAAGACAGATACATGTTTCTTTTTTAATGGAACAAAGGTATCACTCAAGGCAATAACCATCCCAATCGGATTTAAACTAAACTTAGCATACAAACATTTCAATTTAGGTGAACTCACTACTAACCTAGGCGTATACAGAAAATGGAGAAAAGGAGCCATCTTCAACTATTTTAGACAAATATTAGATATAACCTTATTCAACTCCACCGTGTGTTTGTGGAATAACGACGAGCATCTGCATTGGAGGTCAGGGGGTCGTCGTCACACCTCTGATTTCGAACTAGATGACACCAGAGTTTGGTCATCTGTTTGAATCGATGGAGAAGAAATTGCCACAATCTGTTTTCGAGTAACCTTTTTCATCCTACGAGTTTGATAAAAAATTATCAACCCCTTCCTAATTTGGCTTCGGGTTGTGGGAGATGAAATCATTTCGCTTTGTTTGCCACGCCTATCTCTTCCCATTTGGATCTAGGGTTCGAAATTAATGCGAGATGGAGAAATTGAGCTGGATAATGAGTATGAGAAAGAGTGGGAAAGATAGAGAGGAGAGAGATGAGACGAGGGTGGCAGCGTCGGCAAGGTGGTGAAGGCGAGGATGGCAACGTGGGCAAGGTGGAGAAACTGATGTTCCAGCATGGTGTTTTGAAAGGAGGAAATGAAGCTGTTGTTCTGTTTTAAATTGGAAAAGAGAATGGAGTAAATAAGATGAAAAATGAATTCAAAATAAAGAGTAAGGTGTGAAATAAACTCAAAAATGAAATAAAAATTACTTTTCAAACTCATCGGGGATTTTAAAAGAACTCCACCAAAAAAAATTATCATCAGTCTTAATGAATTAATCGTCTTAACCAATGTATACATAGCAGATTAATAAAGGGATTGGAGTATTGTTATCATTAATATAAGTACATGTGATTTTCTATTGGCTAGTGTGGTTTTGTTCTCGGGTTCCAAGTAAGAGCCTTTTCATTGTTTCGTGTCATATCCATATTCGAAAACAGTCTTTCTAACTTCTACATTCAAAAAGTGTTGTTCAGATATGGCTTGTTTAACTGATCTTTTTTTTCCTTCTTTTTTCAATAGTTCTAATATGTTGTGACTTTTGAGTTACTTATCACTCCTATTACTTTAATTAAGCATGAACCCTCTTCGAAATAATATGACAATCTAACTTTGGATCAAGAATAATTTATAGATTATGAAAATCGGATCTGAAAACACCAACCGTATCTTGATGGAGCAACGGAGAGATACGACTACATAATTCGTTCACAAGTACGTGAATCATGTTTATTTTCCATTTTGTAGTGCAAGCAAAAGTGAATTAGGCAGTTGCGCATGCCACCATGTCTCTTTGCTTTTGTAACATGCGAGGTTAAGCATCAAAAGGGACTTTGATATATGCACAAATCTCACCATGATTTTAAAGTTTGTATTTGATTCTAAAGTAATTACGCAAAACATAGCAAACTCATTATGACAATTAGATAGTACAAAACATTTTATCGCTAAATTTTGCTCCATTTATTTATCATTTGGCTGCTTGATTTAGTTTTACGTCTTGAGCATTACAATAATCCTACCTCCTAGGGAGGTAAACCTAATTAGAAATGTAAACGTCACATCAGATAAATATTTATAGCAATTCTCCTTCTTTTGAATTTAAAAATTGAATTTATCACTCAAATATTAGCTCTTTCCTATTTTCTGATAGATGTAAGACAAAATTTTTGTGGGAATCTATACGAATGGTGACAGGTTATTACTCATAACCCAACGTTATGAAAGACTGTAAACCCCTATAAACAATTGGAAATCAAAACTTTGACCAATACTATTTCAAATGAAGCTTCCATTCTCTGTAGGCGTGTATTCTTACAGTCACCAGGCCACCACATGCTACCAACTCTTATGAAAAAGATTCCCACATTCTTGTAACTCCCATTCCTATTTTCAAAAGTCGTTGTTTTGTGTGATTAAAAAATCTGTTTCATGTGTGTTATCCATACAACTACCAGTATAATTTTGGAGGTTAATGAATACAATATCTTTCACTAATGATCAATATTTGGTTCCTAATTTTCTTTTTAAAAAAAAAAAGATTTGGTTTCGATCAAAAAACAGAAATAGGATTTGGTTCCTAATGAATGTCAAATTTTTGCAATGAACTTCAAAACAGCACTCAATTTTTCAAAAAATAGGGGATAACATGACAATGATGACATAGACTATAGAATCAGTTTCTTCATCTTCACTTCAATTAAAAAATAGGGGTAGCGCTATGTCATCAAATCTTACAGAGTAGTTTCCAAAGGATTAAATTATGACACAAAGATTTTAACTTGTATACTGTGACGTTTAAATATTATTTGATATAAAATTATTGCAGATTGTTATTTTCAAAACAAAAATTGATATTGTCAATACAATTAACCAATAAATTTTTTATATGACAAAAATGTTCTTGTCTCACGAGTGTACGCATTATCATTTTTCTTCCTTGGAAAATAGCAATTCCTTACTCTAATCATAAAATTATGTTTTGTAGTTTTGTTTGATATTAGAAAAAATATATCTTTTTTGCTATCTAATGAATATTGAAATACTTGAATTAGATGTTTAATAGAGTGTATAAATATTACTTATGTCATTGGGACAGATACTATATGATATTTTCAATTTCAAATAATCTTATTTTTTAAGGCTCATTGTGGACGAAGTATCATTACTCTTGTTCAAGCATACAAACATTCAACATAATGATAGGTACTGTAATGTTCCTTTCCCCAAAACGATATCGCTCGAAAGTATAGCGAGCCATAACATCCGCTGCATTGTTAACTTCCCAATGTATCCAAGAGCAATTCACCTCAACGATCGAGCCAAATCTAAGCAATCGGGTACAATACCACCCTCGATCGATAATGATAAGATCGATGCCTTATTAGTTAACATCTCCATCGCTCGATGACTTGAATACGCTCCATGTCCATAGTTCTTGTCACCTCTATTCCGCATTTAATCGTCAGTGCTTCGTCTGCCGCAACTGAGATCTCCTATTCCCAGTTCTTTCCAAACACAACCTGTATTTCTCCTCGATCATTGCTAATGATAACACCAATACTGGACACCCCATGTACTCTCTTGGCTACGTCTGTATTAATCCTCATATATACTGCTCGTCGGTGGTGAGAGCCGGTGCGTTAGTGTAACGTCACAACCAATATCCAATTTAGAGGCACATGATATCAATGCCACTACAGACAGGAGTCCATATTAAGTTAAAATCATAACAGGATTTACATAAAAGAACAATTATAAATAAGTATCCATGCACACAATCCAATACACTGATATTACAATCACAATTATAAATTATTATATAATCCTCAGTTATCAAATTCAAGTAATAGAAGAGCGCAATAGTCAGGTAGTACAGTTATCCATAGTATGGCCTTAAGGCCCAAAGTACTACAACACATCCTCAATAATAAATATTATACAAAAGTTCATCATCCACACGTCACTACTCGGATGCCTCTCCATCGTTGCCAAAACCTAAACAAAGAACAAAAACAAAACAAACAGGAAACCCATGAGCAAGAGATTCGCTGAGTAGAACCCGGGTATTGTCATGGTTGGGACATCACATGCTATAACCCTAACACCTACTATAACATGTTACGTCTAACAGTATATTAAAACCGCCTTTTATTATTATACCAAATTAAGTTAAATTCTTTACCCTTTCCTTAGGTCATAGTAATTCTACATGCCCTTTTTTCTTTATTTATTTGTCAATGTTCGTGTTCCGACACTGTCCCGTCCCATCCTGTCCCATTGTAGTATCGGATGATGTCGTTGTATGTGTAGTACTAGTAGTGCCTTCCATTTCTGATGAACGACCTCACGATATAATAGGGGGGTTACCTCCCCGTATTCCAATGCGACCACAAAATCACAGAAGGGGGTTTCCGTCTCTTATCCAATGCCATTACAATACAGTTCTCTTATCCAATGCGACCACACACGGACAGGAGGAAGCTAACCTTTCTCCTTCCTCAGCATTATCTTGCGCGTCTCAAACCCGATGAGCTCGTCCCCGTATAAGCCTTGTCCCTTTTCAAAGGCTCAATTTTGTTATTCTAAATATATATATAGATGTATATATTTTGATTCGTGATTGTAACTCCTTTATTTAAATGTTTATTAATTTTCTTATATGACGACTAATATATAAAGTTCTAACGAATATTTAACGCAACCTTAACCGCAAAACTAAATTTACTAAGGCCCATTTCTTTCTATTAATTACCCTACCATTAACTTGTGCAGGGTCATTTTGAAAATGATCTATTAAATTTGTCCATCGAAATTATTGAGTTCTAATTCATTATAGGACTAACATAGCAGATCGACCACCTAGCTAGCTCAATTACCTCCTTCAAGAAACAGTAACATTTTTGCCCAATCATAAGCAACACCCAAATTGATATCATCGTAAATCGACACTTCAACTAGCTAATGAATCCATCACCAAGATCACGATATTACGACCTCACAATCGAGTTAATGACCAGATTTCACCAGCATTATAATTAACACTCCAAAACCAAGCCATCCACTACATTACCATGCCGACCTACAGCTTCGTCTCCGCTAATCCCATCCCCTTAACCAACCAACATCATAATCACAAACAACAAGGGAAGACCTGAGGGGTTGGGTTACCTTAAAGGGGAATGGATCGAGAGGGAGTAGGTGGTGGTGTTGCGGTTGTAGTGGTGGTGACGATGGCTGGCCGACGATGGTGGGGTCACGCAGGGGGCGGCTGATTCGGTACGATGGCACCTGTGGTTGGGGAGGGTAGGTGGTTGTGATCTGGGGGTGGCGGTGATTGTGGCGGGGCGGCTGTGGGGGAGAGGGAAGGGGAAAGATAGACGGGAGGGGGAAGGGAGAGGGAGCCGGCGACGGTGGCTGGTGGCATCGAACTACAGTTGGTGGCGATGGGCGATGACGGTGACGACTGGCAAGGAGGTGGTTGGGGGATCGAGTGGGAGAGAAGAGGAAAGATGCGGGATCGAGGAGAGGGGAAGGATAAGGGAGGGGATAGGATACATGTGGCACGTTTTGATTAGTCGAATAAAATATTTTTGAGATTTGGTTATCACTTAGAATTATGTTTGGCAAAAATACCTTCGTTGATCATCGAAAACAATATATTAAAATTCCAAGAATTTTATTACGAGTCCGTATTTCTAATTAGAATTTAGTTCTAAGAACTAAATTTTTAGCCATAATGCGTGATTGTATGTTAAGTTGTATGTTTTTATCCGTGTTCGTCTCGATATTTATTATTTGCAAAAATTAATAAAAGTGCCTATACTTTTGGGTTATTACATTACTATCGAGTTTTAAAAAATTTCATCCTCGAAACTAAATTGTCTAAACTACTAACTTTTAGAAATTTACTAATTACCTTGAAATACGTAAGGGTAGTGCTCTCGCATAGTCTCTTGTTTTTCTCAAGTAGCTTCCGATGCCTCAGTGTTCGACCATCGAACCTTGACAATAGATATCGTTCGATTCTTCAGGACTTTCTCACGGCGATCCAATATCTGTTGGGGTTGTTCCTCGTATGTTAGGTCTTCATTTAATTCCGCTAGTACATGTTGGATGTCGTGGTTTGGATCGATCAAGTACTTCCTGAGATGGGATACGTGTAATACATTGTGTATCGCTGACAAATCAACTGAAAAGACTAAACGGTAGGCGAGAGTGTCCTAACCCTCTCTAGAACATCGAAGGGGCAGATGTACTGGGGGCTGAGTTTCTCTTTCTTCTCGAACCGCATCACTCCCTTGGTTGGTGAGACCTTCAAGAAGATGTGATCTCCAACATCGAATCCCAACGGTCGTCTTCAAGAATCTGCGTAGCTCGTCTGCTGGTCTTGTGTTGTCTTCATCCGGGATCTAATCAACTTGATTATGTCTGCCATCTGTTGCACTATGTCGGGCCCTAGGACCACCACGTCGGTACTAAATATCCAGGTGTAATCCTCTTGCACCTACGTTGTCGCATGTTCAACTCCCTTTGCGTGAAGATGTACTTCAGAATTCTATGGTCGGTGTAAACCTGGCACGTGATGCCATATAAATAGTGCCATACGATCTTGAGGGCTAACAATACGCCGGCCAGTTCGGGGTCATGTGTCGGTAGTTGACCTCGTAGGGCTTCATGTCTTGATGCATAAGCAATCACCTTACCACGTTGCATCAACACACCCAAGGCCCTCTATGGAGGCGTCGCAATGGATGCAAAATCCCTCCTCGCCCGTTGGAAGGGTGAGGACTGGTGCAGTGGTTTGGCACCTCTTCAGTTCTTGAAGTGCCACTTCACATCTGTCCGTTCACACGAATTATAGGGATTTACGCGTCAGTTTCATCAAGGGCATCACCACCTTGGAAAATTCCTTGACAAAACGACGATAGTACCCCATCAATCCAATGAAACTCCTAACTTTGGTCATGCTGGTTGGTCTGGCCCACTCAGCAACTGCTTTTATCTTTTTTCAAATCGACCCTGATGCCTTCCCCGGAGACTATGTGCCCGAGAAATGCGACTTCCTTCAGCCAAAATTCGTACTTCATCAACTTGGCGTATAGGCAAGGCTAATGTGGTAGGTGATACTTTGAGTAGGAAGGTTCGTACAATAGAGGGTAGTCTGCAAACGTCAAAGATCACGGAGGCCGAACTAAAAAATGACTTTAACAAGTTGGGGATAGAGATTCGAGTACCATCCCTGGAAGAGGTGATGGCGAACTTATAGATTCAATCGACCCTACAAGAAGAGATAGTTCAAGCTCAGTGGGCTGACGAGTCAATACAGAAGACAAAGAATGAAATCTACCTAGGAAAGGCACCAGGGTTTATGGTCTATAAAGATGGTGCCATACGGTTCTAGGGATAGCTATGTGTGCCTAATGATCCTTACCTTAAGAGAAAAATGATGGAGGCACACCAAACTCCATACTCTATTCACCCCGGAGGTAACAAGATGTATCAGGATGTTAGACAAAACTTTTGGTGGGGTAATATGAAGAGGGAAATCACAGAATTCGTGTCAAGATGCTTCACGTGCCAACAAGGTAAGATCGAACACCAGCGACCCGAGGGACTACTACAACCGTTTGAAATTACCACATGGAAGTGGGAATCAAAATCCACGGACTTCACCATCAAACTTCCAACGACAGCCGGGGATAAGAACTCAATCTGGGTCATCATGGACTGATTGACCAAGTCTGCATATTTCTTACCTATCAAGAAAACGTGGAATGTGATGCGATAGGCGGAATTATATGTGAACGAAATCGTTAAACTACACGGTGTACCGAGCTCTATCATCTTAGATCAGGATACTAGGTTCCTATCGTGATTCTGGAAGGGCATATAGGAAGCATGCGGGACTCGTCTGAATTTCAACACGGTTTTTCATCCAACAACGGATGGCCAGATAAAGAGGACTATACAGACACTGAAGGACATGTTGTGAGCATGTGCACTCGACTTTACGGGATGGAGTTAACCTATAACAATAGTTTCCATGGCAGCATTGGCATGGCACCGCTCAAGGCACTGTACGGTAGGAAATGCCGATCGCTAGTACACTAAAAACCATTACAAATTGATCGAGATATGGATTGATGCTTAGATTCCTTAAATCCATGAAAACCGACGGGGCATTCGTAATCCCAAAATACATCACTAGGAATTCGTAGTGCCCATAGCACGTTCAAAATGCTGTCTTGGGAATGTCGCTACGTCGAATGCGTAACTGATGGTATCCCGACAAAAGATTGATCTTAGAGTAGATGACTACTCCTTGTAACTGGCCGAATAAGTCATCGATCCGAGGTAGTGGGTATCGATTCCTAATCGTGATTTTATTAAGTTCACGATAATCGACACACAGCCTCATGCTCCCATCCTTCTTCTTCACAAACAGTACAGGTGCTCCCCACGGTGAGATGTTGGGTCGTACGTATCCCTTCTATAGTAGTTCCTCTAACTGCCTCTTCAACTCCTTCAACTCAGCTGCGGCTATCCTATAAGGTGCCTTAGACACAGGAGCTACACGTGCTACTAAGTCGATGGCAAAAATTGATTTCTCGATTGGGTAACATTCTCGAAATGTCTTTCGGGAACATGTCTGCAAATTCTCTGACAACGGGCATTGCGGATATGTCTATTCATGTGTAGGATGATGTCTCAAGACTGCACAAATAGCCTCGACATCCTTGACGAAAAAGTTTCTTCACAGTTAATGGCGATACTAGCTGTAGTTTAGGTCATGAGCCTTCTCCGTGGAATGCAATCTTTCCACCCTTGGGGTACATTAGGTAGACAAGTTTCTTCTCACAATCAATGATTGCCTTATGTGCTTCTACCCATTCCATCCCGAGAATCACGTCGAAATGATGGAGATGTAACTGGATTAGGTCAACCGAGAATTCTTCACCTCCTATCACTATAGGTGCCCGGGGAATAAGACTCGTGCACCGTACGATGCCATCATTGGGTAACCCAATGACAATCATCTTGTACATGTTAGTGGCTATGATGTCATGTCCTTTTAGGAGTGACATAGATATGAACGACTGGGTGACACCAGAGTCAAACAATACGTAAATAGTCTAAAACAGTAAGTGGATGTTACCAGTCATGGCGGTCCCACTCTGTTGTGTAGCCTAAGCCTCCAGCATGAACACTCTGCCACCTAGTCTGTTATCGAGTCCCGTCGATGGCTTACTTGACGGTCCAGAGTAGGGTCCCAAGGCAGCATCTCTAGCACAAGACAGAACAATAGGTGCATTCCCAGGGCAATCGCTGCTTTTGTGACCAGTTTCTCCATAGGTGAAGAAGGAAGAACTGTTCTTTCGGCATCCCGACAAAGTTTCCCTCCTTACCGTACCTATAACATCCGGTGAAGAAACGGGGGTAGCGTTACGATCCAGTGACAGTGCACTGACTACCCCCGGGCTTAGTGCAGATCCATACTGCTGGTTGGGCTATCCCCGAAATCTCTTCGATGATCCATCATAGGATGAGATTGAAAGTCTCAAAAATAACCTAAAGGGGCGGGGGGAGGGGGGGGAAGATGAATAGGTTATCTCAAAAATTTTACCAGGCAGAATAGAAAATCTATTGGCTAGTCTGCACTTCTTGAGTCTGCTTCAGTTAGCGGAAGTTCTACACTTGAGACTTTAGCTTTGAAAAGCTTGTCTCTTTGAACCTTTTGAGATCTAGCTAATAGTTTAGAAATGTAGAACCGTGCAAAAATATAAATGTCACATGATTTATACTTGTTCAGTCACCTGTTACCAACAAGTAACAAGAGCTTATTCCAGTCTTCCCTTGGTGATCAGTGTAGCCAAGACAAGAAGAGGTCCACTATCTTCTTGTTTGTAGCCTACAAGAAAACCCCTTTACAACAAGACTCTTCTTGCTAGAGGATGAAGAACCTACATGTTGCAGTGCTCTGTTGTAGTTATTGTTCGTCACTTGCAGACTAGTGAACTTTCTTCAGAAATCCTGAATCTTCAATTCAGATCGTGCACAGCAAGTCTCTAAGACTTTTCTTTCTTTGAAAGCTTTCAAATGATGTTCAAAAATTTTACAGACTCGACCAACCATACTCCTGTGCACTGTGTCTTCCATTTTATAGGCTCAAGGAACCAGACCCGTGACTGTACGATCTGATAGTGACAACTTTGCCCTCTACTGCAGTAGACTGACGTGGCTTCACCTTTTTTGATCCTGTACACATTACCATTGCCTCAACTTCTCATTTATGACCCCTTCCTTGTTGCCTTTCATTTCAACACATCTTATACTGCACCCAGACTCATGCAACAGGTCTACTGCACAGTCTCTGCTGCGCCCTCGATTGCATGAGCTCTGCTGCGCCCTCTGCTACATGAGCTCTGCCTTTCAACAACTTTACTTACACCAAGTACAACAGCCAGTCTGCTGCAACTTAGCTCCTACTCAACAGCTTTTAGACCTCATCTTCTGCTCAGCCTGCTGTTGTAGCCTCGTCTGTATCCAGCAATGCACTCACTCTTCTGTAATTCAACTTGCATACTTGCACTACGATATGGCTCACTTCCTTTTGCTGCTGAAACTGGCCTTGAAAAACGGAATAGTCCTAGATCATTAGAATTCATACACTTTTATTGTCTATGCATCTGACTTTGGCATGTAATTTTATAGCCCCCTGTAATTTGCATAGCCCTCATCTACATCCCTCTGCTGCAGGACCTCTGGCCCCTAGTCTGTAACTACCTAGCTAACTATTACAGCCTAAGCATCTATTACATACATAATTTATTCGTAAGTTTTGTTCATCAATTTCTATACAAACGGAGGGATTACATATTCTATCAATCTCCCCCTAAATTGATGCAAACAAAACTCCTAAGAAATTCTAACAACAAGATCACTTTTCAATAATTCTTTTTTTTTAAAAAAAAAAAAATAACTGCTGCAAAACATTAGAGGACTTATATTTTCCTAAGGATTAATCCGTCCATCTTCTCTTGGAAGGATAATCCTGTTGTAGAATCTTTGGTCCTTTGTGCTTTGGTTTCCTTTTTCTCTGCTACTTAGAGGAACTCCTGTGTTGTTCTTTTGCACTTCTGTGACTTGGCTCCTCTGCTGCAGTTCTCATTTGCTTTACTATAGATGCTCCTTCTACTGCATGCCTTGGTGGTTGTATCTCCCCCTGAGACCTTGATCCACCCCTCCTTTCCGTAGTCTCCTCTGTTGTGGATTGCTCTGCAGTTCTCTCCTCCTTTTTTTTTTCATTTAGATCGTAGGAGAATTCCTTGACAACTTCCTTTAAGGTCATCAGCTCTGAGGCCATGCTGTTCTGTGCAGGAGTGGATCTTTTGACTGTTGCATCCACCTTGGATTTCAGGATGCTACGTCGCTTGTCGTTGTTAAGGACGTGTGTCTGCAGGTGACTCTGCGTCTCCTGAATGGCTTTCTGTAACTGTCTGAATCTGATAGCCTGTGCGTTATGCAATCGGTTGTAGTTTGAGGTTGTCTTGACGTAATGTTGTAGACTAATGCCTGTGGCCTTTTGAGCTTGTGTGGTCAATGCCTTTGGGAGGCCTTGTAGTAATTCATAGACAGCATCAAAGTTTTTCTCCATCCTACTCCTTTATGCTGTAAGGTCGTCTTCAAGAGGATGGAGTACTTCGGCGAAGTCATGCAGAGCGTCCTTGGTCCATTGTTTGACTTCGAAGAGATTCTGATCTAGTTGATGCTGTCTCTTATTAACGCTGGATGGGGAGGCTTCTGGTGTTTTTCCAGTCTGCTTCCTCGTGGACGCAGACCTGGTTCTTGTTGACACCGAAGTCTCCATGTGTTGTGATAGCTTGGCTTCTTCCATTCCCAATTTAAGACTCCTAATGACTTTATGGGGAGCCATCGGGACGTTGGAGATTGCTCCATACAGTAGGCCTTGGGGAAAACTAACTGAAGAGGGGCCTTCAGTTGTCTGCTATAATCCAAATGATGATTGTGGAGTGAATTGAATGTGGATTGATGAGACCTCCCTTTGCTGACTTGTTGCTTCGTAAACAGAGGGAGTGTCCTCTACCAGATGTCTTCTAAGTGTTGAAAGGGTCATTCCCTTTAATGAGCTCTCTTCTGCAATCTTCTCTTCAACCTTTGGCATCTTTCGCTCTTCTACAAAGACTTCTGGTATCTCATCAGGTATATGGACTTGTAATTCCTCAATGTCTTGCATTAATTGTGTGAGTGAAGGTTGAATGAGTTGCTCGTCTGTAGGAATAGTGCCTGTCTGCTTTGCTGTACTCGTCTGCCCATGAACCTTAATGGTCTGCTCTACTGCAGCTTCTGTAATGGCTGGAGTAGTCTGCTCCTCTTCTTTAATGTCCTCAACTGCAGAGGACTGGGCAATTTGCAACTCTGCCTCGTCCGCAGGCATTTTAGCAGTGAGATACTCTACTTCTGCTGCAGACACTGAGTTAGTCTGCTCCTTAGCCTCAGTAGTCTTCTCTACTGCAGCTACTACCTCCTCTGTTGTAGTTTGTTCGATTATTGGTTCTTCTGCAATAGCTTTGCTAGTCTGTATCTCAGTACCCTTTTGCATCTGTTGGGAGACTCCTTCCCTTGCAACTTCGTCAATTAGCACATCAAGATGACTATCCCCGCCTTGATCTTCATCACCACCATCATCCCCACCCCCAGGAGATAGTGGTCTGCCAACCTGTGGTTTGGACAAGTACTCCTGGATTTCCAGTGTTGCTGCTCGGAGATGCTTGTCAATGATTCTTTTCAACTACAGTCGCACTTCTTATGAGTGAACAAACTCTACTTGGTGTAGTTGAGCTTGTCTGTATCTGCCAGTCTTCAGTGTGAAGTCCTTCCACTCCAATACTCCACTGAAAATTATGTAAGGCTCTGCTTGCCTCTTCTTCGTTTGAGCAGCTTGTTGTTATAGTAGGATCATTTTTTCAATCTCTCCTCCTGTCATGCCTGTGATGTCTCCCATTAGTGTTTTGGATCCATCAGCATGAACAGTGAACAGTTGCCTAGGACCTGATGGAATAAGCTTTGCTCTACTGCTTTTTGTGGTCTTCCTTTTCTTGGGAGGAGTAACTGGAGGCAGCATAGGAGCTGCCCTCTTCTGTAGCCTAGTCTACATAGCAGTCTGCTGTTGTGTGGTCTACAGGTTGGTCCTTTGTAACGTGGCCTCCTTGTAGATCTGTTCTGCATCTACTGCAAACGCTTCATCCATCTTTCTTCACTCTTCTACAAGCTCTTCCTCTTCTGTTGTGAGAGTTGGCTCAGGTACGCTGCTCACCATAGTCCTTCTCCTCCTAAATTTGTGCTGCTTGGCAAATTTCTACAGCATTTCCTCCTTTTGAGGATATCCCAGGAGAGCATCAGTCTGTGCTCTATGCTCTTGGGCCTTCCTTCTCAGCTCTTCAACATATGGAAGCGCCTCTTCAAACTTTCTTCTCTCCTTTGGGTCATACGCTTTTTTTCTCAGCTGCCTAGACTTCTTCTTCTGTCCTCATGTGGATAATCTCCAGCTCATCATCATCAGGAGCACATGGAACAAGAGACACATTGGTGTGGGGAACCAAAGTTGTTGTTGTTGGTTGATCTACTGTGATGGTTATTATTGTTGTGGTTGGCTCGTCTATATTAATTTCAGTGATTGTGATGCCACCTGTTTCATTAGGAACTTCTTGTGGAATTGAGGCATCAAGGTTTCGAAGTTTTACTTCAATATCCTCGATCTCCTTTCGTGTGTATACCCTCGCAAACATTTCCTTTCCAAACTCAGCTCGAGGACCCTCCTGAATTTCTTCAAAACTCACCATTGAGCCTAATATGAATTGTTGCAGGCCTTCGTCTGCACCTCTCTTTATGAACTCGAGATTTATATTCGAGTCATTCAAAGTTGCCACTTCGGGGATCTTTGGGGGAAGTGTCTTTGTGGATGAGCGTTCCTCAATGGCAGTGATTGATTGTATCAACTGCTGCTCTACAAGTTCTTCATTCTGCTATAGGTCTGTAGCTTCACTAGTCGTCTGCACTGCTGCTGTGAGTGCTTCGATAGTCTGCACTACTGCAAGTACAGTAGTGGTCTGCACGTTTGCAAACTCTGCATCTTCTTCAATTGTTCTCCTTGTTATCCTTCTCGAAATTGGTTTCCTCAGAAGATTATAGTATCAGCTTCCTCTTTGAAGGCTTGATAGCCTTTCGAGCAGCCTTTTTCATGGGCTTTTCAGCCCTCTGCTGCACTGCAGGCTTTGCTGTAGTCTTTGGTGGTGGTTGTGGTTGTACTGCAGTGGCTTTCCTTGCCTTTGCCAAGCTTGCTGGCAATCTTCCAGTCTTCTTTATGTTAATTTGCTTGGAAATAGTCCATGTCCTTCCTTGAGCGTGAGACAGCTTCAGCTTGTTCTTCAGAATGATACAAAGAACCCTATCGTAGAGGGGCTGCCTGACCTCTATTGCAGTTGCTAATTGATACATTAGCAAACTTGTCCAGTTGACCTTGTAGCTCATCAGGATGGCACACATGATCTCCGGTTGATCTTGTGTGATCTGATCTTTGGAGAATTCCCTGGACATTATGGCCTTCTTGACCACATCAGTAAGAAATTTGTGTTCCTTGGACAGGAAATTCTTTATTGTTCTGATTCCCTCCTTTTGATGCTCCGGAGTGAGCATTACAAGACGTCCTTCGATGACAACAGTTGAGGGAATAATTCTTGAGCCTTCATTGGGCAGTTTAAAGATCTGTGCCATGTCGTCTGCTATGATTCGCATCCCGAACTTCTTGTACGTATATGTAATCTCCTAAAAATTGCTCCAAACCATAGCCTTTTCTATGAACTCCATGACCTCCTGATCAAAGATGTGGCTAGTGGTTTCACACAAACATTTCAATCCCGCTTCTTGGATGCATTCCGCCACTTCCTTCACTTCTTCAGACTCATGTAATAGAGTCTCGAAGTCTATAACCCCCATCTGCAATTCCTTCCTGGCAGGGCTCATTTGTGCCCTTTATGATTTAGAGGGTGTCAAAGAGGTGGATTTGTCGGCCATTTTTGTTGGAAAAGTTTGATTTTACAAAGATTGAATGGAGAGTTTGAGATTAAACGAAGAGAATTATGAGGTAGGGTTTGCTTGATTGCTTAGAGAGAAAGAGAGAAAGAATCGTAAAGTAAGTTCAATAATAGTTTTCTCTCCTTTTATAGTTACTGTATATTTTTACCGTTGAAAACCAAAAAGTAACCGTTACATAGTTTCCCAAAATTATTCTGCCCATTAATTGCGAAAATCAAGGAGATAATTATGAAACTATTTCTATCCAAAAATAGCAGCAGTAGAGTGAAACTTGTCTCTAGTCTGCATGACTTGTGCAGTAGCGCAGTAGAGGAAAGTCACTAGTCTGCATTACTTGAAAATCACTGAGTTTGTTTCAAGTGACTTGCTTATCTACATCTACACATGCAGTAGAGCAATGTTACTGTTCTCCATCCTTTGAAAACATTAAACCCATTTCAAATAACCTACTCATCTTCTTCTAAACCTGCAATAGAGAAGTAGAGTAGTGTATATGGTCATTTTACTCATTCAAATCTATGATGTCCAGCTCTCCTCTAATCATGATAAATTTGTTTTCATCAAAGGGTTTAGTAAAATGTCTGCAATTTGTTTTTCTGTTAGAATATATTCCAATTTTATATGACCCTTCTGCACATGATCTCTGAGAAAATGATATCTGACCTCAATGTGCTTGGTCCTTGAATGAAAAATAAGATTTTCAGAAATAGCCATTGTAGACGTGTTATCACAAAATATGTTTGTTTTTGAAAACATTAGGCCATAGTCTGCAAGCTAAGACCTCATCCAAAGTACCTGTGCGGCACAGCTTTCTACAGCTATGTATTCCGCTTCTGCAGTAGAGGTTGAGATAGTGGTCTGGTTCTTGCTAAACCAAGAGATCAACCTTGCACCTAAAAATTGACATGTACCACTTGTGCTTTTTCTGTCAACCCTACAACTTGCAAAGTCTGCACCTGAATAACGAGTTAGTACAAAATCTGAATCCTTTGAATACCATATACCCATGGTAAGAGTTCTTTTGAGATATCTCAGTATTCTCTTGGCTGTAGTATAGTGGGACTCCTTAGGATCAGATTGATACCTGGCACAAACACAGACAAAGTAATGGATATTTGGTCTACTTGCAGTAAGGTAAAGTAAAGATCCTATTATTCCTCTATAAAATGTTTGATCTATACTTTTTCCATTTTCATCTTTATCAATTTTAGCAGTAGAGCTCATGGGGGTTTTTGCTGCAGTTGAGTTTTCTGGGCCAAACTTTTTAATTACATTGGTTAAGTATTTTGATTGATTTATGAATATTCTTTTACTTATCTGTTTCACTTGCAGACCTATAAAGTATTTTAATTCACCTATGAGACTCATTTGAAATTTAGATTTCATTCATGCAGCAAACCTTTCGCATAGTTTGCTGTTAGTGCAACCAAAGATGATGTCATCTACGTATATTTGCACTAATAAGGTATGCTCCTTACGTTTCTTGAGAAGCAGTGTGGTATCTACCTTCCCTCTTTGAAAGCCATTATCAAAGAGAAAGGTAGAAAGAGTTTCATACCATGCTCTTGGAGCTTGTTTCAAGCCATAAAGGGCTTTGTCTAACCTGCAGATATAGTTTGGATGTTCAAAATCTTCAAATCCAGGAGGTTGCTCGGCATAAACTTCCTCGTGTAGCTTTCCATTGAGAAAAGAACTTTTGACATCCATCTAGAAGACTTTGAAGTCTTCGTATGCAGAATATGCAAGGAACATTCGTATCACTAATTTTACAACTGGAGCATAGGTCTCATCAAAATCGATCCCGTCTTCGTAAGAGTATCCTTTGGCCACCAGTCTAGCCTTGTTTCTGATGATGATTCCATTTTCATCAGATTTGTTCTTGAAGACCCACTTGCAGCCAACAACTAGATAGTTCTTTGGTCTTGGCACAAGATACCATACTTGATTTCTTTTGAACTCATTAAGTTCTTCTTGCATGGCATCCATCCCGTTAGGATCACTGAGAGCTTGATTGATTATCTTAGGCTCCATTTCTGATATGAAGCAAACAGACGGGCACTCCTTTGTGGTTGCTCTCCCCGTCTGCACTGGGGAATCCTTGTCCCCAATTATGTCTTTCTCAGTGTACCTTGATCCATCTACCTTTGTCCTCATGCTGGTCCCCAATTTCTGATTATCCTCGTCTGTATCTTGTTATGGGTCTTCTGCATCTTTTTTGCCTACAGGGACTGCAGACAACTCTGCCTTTATTGCAGGATCATTTTTCTTGTCTGCATCCTGTTCATTATCTATGCATGCACATTCCTCATCAAGAACATCAGCAGTACGTGTAGATGACTCAGTTTCATCAAAAGAAACATGAACTGACTCTTCTATAGTTTGTGTTTCCTTGTTGGGTACTCTGAACACTTTGCTGCAAGTGGACTATCCTAGAAATATTCCCTTATTTATTTTAGGATCAAATTTGTCTAAGTGTTGTTTGTCATTGTTATGAACATAACATTTACACCCAAATGCATGAAAGTACTTGACAGTTGGTGTCGTTCCTTTCCATATTTCATATGGTGACTTGTTATGCTGTTTGTTTATGAGGCATCTACTCTGCACATAACAGGCAGTGTTTACTGCTTCAACCCAAAAGCTCGTTGAAAGGTCTGCATCAGAGAGCATTGTTCGGGCTGCCTCAATGAGAGTTCTGTTTTCCTTTCTACAACATTTTGTTGTGGTGTTCTACATGCAGAGAAGTTGTGCTTGATGCCATGATCATCACAATATTTGTCAACCCCTGATTGATCAAATTCTGTCCCGTGATCACTCCTAATTGTTATCACATCTAAACCTTTTTCATTTTGTACTTGTCTAAGGAACCTAGTTAGCAGGCTTCAAGTTTCACTTTTTCTTGTACATGAAGATTACTCAAGTATACCTCGAGTAATCATCTACAATTACTAGTGTGTATTTCTTCTTGTTCAAGCTCTCTACATCTACTGGTCCAAACAGATCCATCTGCAGTAGTTCGAGAACTTTTGTGGTCTCTGTTTGATTAACAGGTTTGAAACTTGCTCTACTCTGCTTTCCTTCTTGACAAGGTCTGGATAATTTATCCTTTCTGAACTTAACTTGAGGAATACCTCTTACTAAGTTGCCTGAGGATAATTTTGTTATTGTTTTAAAGTTTAAATGTGCTAACCTCTTATGCCATAGCCATTTTGTGTCGTCTGCATCCTTAGTGCAAAAGCATGTAACTCGTATAGACTGTGATAAACTGAAGTCTACTGCATAGACATTTCCTAATCTATGACCTATCAGTTTGACTTCTTTAGACTCTTTATCTATGAATCTACACGTGTCATTAGTAAAGACTACCTCATAGTTTTTATCACACAGTTGGCTAATGGAAAGTCAATTGCGTTCTAGCCCTTTGACATAAGCAACGTTCCTAAAGATTAGGGAACCTGTCACTACAAAAAACTATATACATTTGTGACGGAAATGATCCGTAGCAAAACTAATATTTTCCGTCGCAGCAACATTTTGCGACGGACACACCCATCACAATAATACTCGTCCCAAATCAGCAGTTTTGCAACGACGGATCCGTCGTAAAACCTTTTAATTTGCGACGGATTGAATATCCTCGTAGCTAATACCAAATTTTCCTAAATAGTTAATTTATATAAATTTGCGACGAAATTCCGTCACAATGATGTTCCTTTTAATTTTTTCTTTAAAAACATGGTGTGACAGATCCGTCGCAAAACATTGTAAACTTTGCGACGGATCCGTCGCAGAAAGTATTTCTTTAAAACAAAATAAAAGTGATTCTGCGACGGAAGTCCGTAGCAAAATATATTTCTTTAAAAAAAAAACTAAACCTCCGACGGATCGATCGTAGAGAGTATTTCTTTTAAAAAAAATAAAAGTAATTCTGCGACGGAAGCCCATCGCAAAGTATATCTATCATATTTTGCGACGGATCCGTCGCAAAGGATATTTCTTTAAAAAAAAAAACTAATTCTGCGATGGAATTCCGTCGCAAAGTATTATACACTTTGCGACGAATCGGTCGCAGAGAGTATTTCTTTTAAAAAAAATAAAAGTAATTCTGCGACGGAATTCCGTCACAGAATGTTTTTTTAAAAAATAAAAATAAAAGGAACATATAGCTGGTTTTAGATTTTGTAAAAAAAATATAAATTCCAAATTAATAAAACCTATCGAAAACATATAGTTGTTTATTACATCATTTAAATTGTAGCGTTTATAGTAAAAATCGTCCTACGAATACAAACAGAAATACATGAATCGAAATAAAAGCGATCAATGACCCTCTAGACTAGGATGACGTTGTGTCGGAGGGCATGAATCATCGTCCGGACCTGATGGAAATCATGGTTGATTGATCCCATCCTCAGCCTGACATGTGGAAGCCGGATCGTGCCTCAACAGAAATGCAATCTGCGCCTCCATCCTCTGCATCTACTGTCTCTGAGTGACCACCTCCTTCTGTAGGCTTGATGTTCCTCCAATGAAACTCAGGATCCATGCGCACCCTGTGACTGCGTCCGAGAGATGGCAGAGAGCTGACTCTTCGGATCGAACTGGCTCGTAGCTGAGCCAATTCCATATACCCCCCCTTCGACGTGCCAGCGACGTCGATATAGGCCTGGGACGTAGTAGCTGCCACCTGTTGCTGCGAGGCATCAGGATCCATTGACTCATCAACGAGCGATTCGGGGATTTGGCTGAGTTGCTCATAAAACTGATACTGTAATTATGAATGGAAGCATTTAAACGGAAAATATGACTATTTTAGAATAATAAAATTTGAAAAAACAATATAGCCGAAACTGTGCAACCGTCTCGTCAACCATGGAAATGTCGACCAGTGACTTCCCAGCCAATATGGTGTCCACGATGCTAGGAGCACCCGGCTTCCTATGGGTCTCCACAAAAATCTCAAAGTGCGTGGCTTTCCATTTTAAAGCATTCTCCTGGATAGATTAATATTAAGATTAATTGTAATTTGAAACTAATACATAGTACACAAATATAATTGAGGTCAAAATGAATTAATAAAGTTTAAAGTCTTACCATCCTCTTCGCAACAACGATGGAGGAGGCACTGCCCTGCGCTTGCTTCGCCTTTCCTTTATTTTTGTTCGTAGTATTGATACGGGATCTTTCCTGAATCTTTGGGTGAGAAATAAGTCTCTCAATCAAAAGATAGCCGAAATCCTCTCTGATCCATGGCACGGCCTCGTACCAATCATGTTCCTGCTGCATAATCTTGATCCTTGCCTTGAAGACGTCATCTCGTATACAGTCATGCAACTTCGTCTCCCAAGCTGCACGTACTTGGGCATCCAAGGAAGGATCTCAAGTAAACAATGTCTGCGAATTTGAAAAATGAATTACTACGGAAGGATAAATTAATTTAAATGAAAACAGAAGCATACAAAATATAAATACAACATACATATATTGAAATATCCAAACATCCGATCTCATACAGCAAGGGAGCCTCACCGAAGTTCATCCACGGCTCCTCGTAGAACGCCTGGAAGGATGACGCAGTCCCATGGGCCACATGCCAGTGATAAGACCTATAAATATAGAATAACACATGGATGACGTTCAGGAAAAATATAAAAATACTATGATATGCATGTTGTTATACGTGAAATTTGAATTTAAATGAAAATTATACCAATGTGTATCTGGATGTAGAGGACCGTCAGAATCAGGATCCGTTGATGTAGATGCACGAGAAGTGCGAGATCCGCGAGATCCAGGAGAAGGTCCGGAAGAGGGCTGTGCAGACGTAGAGATGAGTGGGGACAGGGCCGCTGGCTGTTCATCATCGTGTAAACCGACCATGATATCAAAATGGTCTGTGGGTGTATGGACCGAGAAGTGATCTCTATGCTCCTATCAACTGAGAGATCGGTAGTAGGACCAGTACCTTGACCACTACTCCTCCCTCCATGGGAGCCTGGATGTTTACCTCTACGTCTACCTGTAGATGCGCTAGAAGACATCTACAAAAGGAAATGGACTTAGCGCTTGTCAAAGTCAGACTCAAGCAATAATTCGTTCATTATTGGTCTAATCGTTGTATTTATATCATGGGTATGCAAAATCATCTGAAGGAAACATAACGCCTGTGTAAAAACACAGAGCGCCTGTGAAAAAACACAGAGCGTCTGAAGGAAACAGAGCGCCTGAAGGAAACAGAGCGCCTGTGAAAAAACACAAAGCGCCTGAAGGAAACAGAGCGCCTGTGTAAAAACACAGAGCGCCTGAAGGAAACAAAGGGCCTGTGTAAAAACACAGAGCACCTGAAGGAAACAGAACGCCTGTGTAAAAACCCAATTTTAGTTATTACAACAACCTTTATTATTCTTCCTCGCCATCCTCCTCTTCCTCCCCATCTTCCTCCTCCGTGTCGTGCTCTGTTTCTTCCTCTTCTTCTACTTCTTCTCTTTCTGTCTCTTCGTCCTCTTCTTCCTCTTCTTCCTCCTCCCCCTCTTCAACATCTTCTTCTTCGTCAGCTCTATCCATCTCATCATCACAATCATCATCATCATCATCATCATCATCATCATCATCATTCTCATATTCTATCTCCTGTAATGGTTCAAGAATGGGTGGACTGGCATTCAACTCTTCTTGAAAAGCTTGTTCCGCTTCTTCAGAAGCATCAATTGTTGACCGTGATTTCATTTTGAACATGGCCCACCATTTTTTTTTCGTTGCGGCATGCATCCCGGATACGGAGCGTAGTACACCTGAATTGCTTGAGTCGTGCGTACAAAAGGATCATAGAGACCTCTATATCGCATTGTCCTATCAATATCAACAACCCCATATCTAAGATGCGTACTCAACCCCAAGACAAAATCAAACCATTCACACTTGAAAAGAATGGTCTCCAAACTCCTAAATCCTGGCCTGATATATTGGAGTTCCATAATGTCAACGAGGATGCCGTAATAGTCTACATCACCTTCCTCTTTAACGCACACTCCCTAATTTTCCATCGTCTTTCCCTTACCATGATCATATGTGTCAAAGAGGAAGTTATTCACAACATATTGTTTGAACTTCTTAACATAAATCGTTGGGCCGGCAGCAATTGCCTTTACGATCTCATTACCTTGTAACCACATCGCCTGTGAATGGATCGAACATGCAAATTATGATATTTGTAAAGTCCAAGATTTATGAATATTAAATTTTTTGGATTCACGTGATTTTTCAACCAAATCGGCCATATACTACGACCTTCCGTCCAAGCTGCCTCGGTAGTTCTAACACAACCTCTCCTCACCATTACTCCCTCGAACAACCTACAAAACAGAGCCTTTTTCATTCACAAAATTTTACTTACACAAGCAATATATTATTATCATTTTAAGTGATACCTCTCAAACGGTGTAACAAGTTCAAAATTATTCAGGATGTATCTATGAGCTACCTCCAAATCTCGCACCTCAAGTACGAGCTTCTTATTTGATATTTTATTTTTCTTCTTCTTTTTCTCACTCGGAGCATATCCTTCATTTCTTCGAAAGACATCAGGAAGGTCAGGAGCAGCCTCATTATCACCATCTCTTCTAGCACAATGAGGAAGATCATTAACCTTAGAATCCACGCTCTCTGAAAAATACAATTTTACAAAATTGCTTGCTTCCTCCAAAATATAAGCTTTGCATATAGAACCCTCAACATGAGCTTTATTCCCAATCTTCTACTTCAGATGAAATAAGAACCAACATAAAAGAGCTATGTGAGTTTCAAAGTTGATAATGCCTCCCTTGTAATGATGCGCAATATGAAGCATTACCTTTC
>JAOVYX010016090.1:0-55230 GCA_035668315.1 Drosera spatulata | reverse complement strand
TTTTGGGACCAAAAGTATTGCCCTCAGCATGAGCATGATGGAACTCCGAGATGCTGTAGTTGTGAACGAATGGAGGTTAGTTTGAATGATGATCTCTTTAGAGGGAGTGGAAGCTTGTTTTAGATAGAATGTGATGCTTGCATTCTTTTGTTCTTGTGCTTTCGGGGTCTTTCTGAAGCTAAATGTTCAGTGCCAAATGCTGTAAACATGTATTGATATATGCAGCCACGGGGCATGGGCTACGTTTCACTTGATGATGGCCGAAAACTCTGCTTGGAGTGTTTGGATTCCGCAGTCATGGATACAAATGAGTGTCAGCCACTCTATCAAGATATACAGCGATTCTATGAGACCTTATATATGAGAGTAGAGCAACAAGTTCCTTTGCTTCTGGTTGAGAGGCAAGCATTAAATGAAGCCATGGAAGGGGAAAAGCATGTAAGGCCATAGATATTTGATCTAGTGATCCATTGCTCTTGACAAATAATTCTTCGTAAGGATTGTGATTATCCCCCTTCTTATTTCATTGGCAGGGCCATCATCATATGCCTGAGACCAGAGGACTTTGCCTCTCTGAAGAACAAACTATTACCACTGTGAGGCCATTCTGACCTTTTGTGTCTTTCTTGTTTGGGTATTAATTCCGTTGAAGTAGCTTGGTACTGATACGCTTCAATCTGCTAGGTTCTGCGGAGACCAAGGACAGCTGGAGGTAAACGTACGATGAACGTGATAACTGAACCATATAAATTAACACGGCGTTGCGAGGTGACTGCAATCCTTGTTCTGTATGGTCTCCCTAGGTAACTTCTCTTCACTTCTTGTTGGTACACAGACATATCTAAGCAGATGGAAACAAACTTCTCTGTATAATGATTGCCAGTTTCGTTCATTAGTTCTGCAACGTAACAAAATTTTCTCTCCAGGTTGCTTACTGGTTCAATTCTAGCTCATGAAATGATGCATGCTTGGCTGCGTCTTCAAGGTGCTCTTTCTTCCCCTAAATTTTGTCAGTAAAAGCTTCGGCATGGGTAGATTATTTCAGGGGGCCGAGGGTTTGCCACATTCACATTTACAGATGACCGATCTCCTTTACCACGCTATGGAAAAAAATGATTATGGTTTCTATTGACTATTGACTATTGTCATCTGATACTGTAGAATGGACTTAAACTATGCAAAGTGCAAACAAATGTCTTGTTCTTTAATTCTTTGAACTGTCAGCTACTAGATGACAGTGGAATATTGGAACTGACTCTCCTATCTTGTTTGTTGTTTCTTCTTCGAAAAGGATTCCGAATGCTTAATCCCCAGATTGAGGAAGGTATCTGCCAGGTGCTGGCTCACATGTGGTTGGAATCTCAGCTCAAATCCAGTTCGGGCAGCAGCAGCGATGAAGCATCATCCTCGTCCTCCTCCGAGTCCATGAAGCCACCAAGGCGCACCAGATCGCCGTTTGAGACCAAGCTTGGGAAGTTTTTCAAAAGCCAGATAGAATCTGATATTTCACCTGTATATGGAGATGGATTTCGAGCGGCTAATCATGCTGTGCTTAAATTCGGTCTGAGGAGAACTCTAGATCACCTACAGATGACCGGCTGCCTCCCTTATTGAAATTCTTTTGCCTTGATATTGTTTTTTCCAAGTAGTTCAAGGCATCTGTATGTAATTATGTATACCTGATTTTTGTATGGAGCTACACACGATTGTTTCTTTGATTCTTTTAATATACGACACATTTTAGATTCGTTGTTGGAATTTGTAAGGGTGAATTCTTGAAGCCGAATTCTTGAAGCCAGGACTCTATGGTCTGTATTTCTTTATGGTCTCGCTGCTGGATCTGAGGTACCCTTGATACGTTATTTTGGAGTGACAAATCTCTCCTTCGCCAACTGATGCGCCTACACTTCGCTGATAACTCTCCATCATCATCAGTATGACCAGCAGTGGCTGATTGTTCAAGTTTTTGCTACTGAATGTCTCGTTATCAATTGCACATGATAACCACGATTCGGTCGGTGGTACATGTTTACTGCAACCAGTAAACCAGTAAATCTTGTTCAACTGTCAAATCCCGAGCTCCATCATGCCGTCGGCAGATGCCCGACACTCTGCGTAACTCCTCTCGGGTTCATATCTTATAGTTAGTGATATGTTCACGTCTCCTATGGACCTCTACCGATGCAAATAAGGCCTGTAAAAAGGTTAGCTTACTGCTCACACAGATAAGAGAAACCAATAATGCAGAGATAAGAAGGAAAACCAATCACTAGTGTGAGTGGTTCCCTGATAATCGTTCGGTTTCATGTCGGTACACATTAGTGTCGGTCCAAATTAACATGAGAATGATCTAATATGAACTTAGGCATCCTCTGAAAATAAATGTAACTGATCAGCTGTCGGCTCTGCATTCATCTGATAATACGCTCTGCTTATCCTCTGCATGTGGAGTTATTTGACCAATGAGACGACCTCACATGCATATATGCTTAATATTTTTTCAATCCTAGCACAAACTGATATCCTCACATTTATTGGTCCATGTTATGCTACTACACTACTTTCCTGATTCATGATTCCGTACGAATTTTCAGATTAGGAGTGAGAGTTTGCGTTGGTAATTGAGGTGTGGTGTGAAGTGTGAACATGTGGATTTATCCATCATTTTGGTACCAAAACGTACGACTATGATCCACCGACTGATGAGGATTATGAGGGAAACTTATGCCGAAAACTATTGAAAAAAGGGTTTGTATAAACTTAATTACGATTCAATGATTCTTTATCGTAAGATAAAACAAAATTTGTCAAAATATATCTTAAAAAATATTCTTATTAAAAATCAAACTGTTATACTTCCTCCATTTCATCATGTTTGTAACATTTACATGCAAATTTAGATTTAAGTCTTTTTTTAATTTTAATTTTCAATCACATAATATTTCTTTCTCCACCTATTTTAATTCCTAACAATATGATTCTTTCAAACAGACGTATAAACAATTTGATACAAAACAATTAGATAAAACGATGAAAAAATTTTGAAATGAAAGGAGTAATTTCAAGAGCATCAGCAACACAGTAATTCCATTTGATTGTAGTCTGTCACGGAGTTAGAGTTTCGCTATCCTTGCGGCACTCAAGTTACTCATTCCTTCACTCGAACTCGGCCTAACTCGTCATTCCAAGGTGGTTCTTGAGAACGCAAGAGAGTTTGAACTTGGAAACAAGCTTATATTGAGAACGCTTGAGAGTTTACAAAGCTTTGAGCTTACAAGAATGTGGAATGAGTTAAGAATTGTTTGGGATGAGATGAGATGTCTTAACCAAATGCCTCACCCCTTTATATACAACTCCATGGAGAGTTCTACACTTGACATCTACACTGTTTCATGCTCTTCTCCTCCTAAGAATATACAAGAGTCTTGTAGACTCTTCCTCCTTCTTCCTATGAACAAGAACTCCCTAGAGAACTCTTCCTAACTCTAGGAAATTCTAAAGAATTTCGAAAAACCCTAGAATTCTCAAGAAAACTTTAAAAAAATATAAAATTGTCTAAAAAAATATAAAAAAATCTAGATAATTTTTCAAAACGAACCTCATAAATTAACCCGTGATAAGTCGGAGGCCAGAAAATCGGGTGTGGAGAAGAAATGGAAGGAGAACAGCGACTTTCACGTTTGATAAGTTTCGTAGGAAGAAGTCAATGAGTCGGTGTCAGTTCGCTGCAACGTGGCTTTGAGGGCCGAAACTTATTTCCTTGTTCTTTTCTGTAATCCACCATACATAATAAAATATCGCGAAAAAAAATCATGGTGCGCTTGGTCCCAACTTAAACACAGTATTGATAGTATAAGTGTTTTAAATTAATCTTTGTTAAGTGAGATTGTCAAATTTATCGTGCATCACTATCTGTAGTCTAAGTGATCTTTTATACTTGCGTTTTAAAATATTTTTGTTAAGTTAACTAAGGAAATATGCATTAAAATTTCTTAGGATTTGCGTGGTATCTTTGTTACTTTTTTATTGAAAATTTTTTATTTTTGTTTCATTAACTGATGAAATAAAAATGTCTGATATTAATTTTTATTCAAACAGATGAAACCGAAATAAAAGAGAAAATATGATTTTTATTTTTTATTTCTTGTTTCATTTAAGTAATACTCTCTCCGTCCCACAAAAAGTACCAATGGATTTAATTGGCACGTATGTCAGATGTAAAGTTTGACA
The DNA here is from genome assembly GCA_035668315.1 of Drosera spatulata. NCBI lineage: Eukaryota > Viridiplantae > Streptophyta > Magnoliopsida > Caryophyllales > Droseraceae > Drosera > Drosera spatulata. Next base: position 51,000 of record JAOVYX010016090.1, on the reverse strand, counting down.
TGCGTATAACAATGATCAAATGTAGTTTTTTTAATTTATCGTGAAACATCAATAATTATGTAAGTTATACACTTCAACCTAATACATGTTGAAAAAAGATAACACATTATGATTTGATATGAAAATAATACCAATAATCATATCTATAAAATAATAAAAAATACATATATGTTGAACTTTTTCGGTGGGAGGGAGCAGACCCGACTACAGTTCGTTTTTGAACTGGAACCGAACCGTCGATTTGAGAACCCAAACAGTAATATGATCGGAACCGGCTAAAATCAGAAGCGAACCGTAAGACATCGATTTAGTTTATGTTCCATCAAAAACAAAATCAGAACCAGAACTGTCGGTTCAGTTTCGATTCCAAACCGTCTATTTTTCGCTTAAAACTTGAAATCTTCAATACCTCCTCCCCCCTCCCACTATTTTTGCAACTTTTTGACTTTACATGCGTCGATATAAAGTTTGACACACGTACAACGATAATCAAATGTAATTTTTTGTAAATTTATCGTAAAATATCAATGATAGTGTAAGTTATATACTCCAACCTAATTCATGTTGCGGGACAATCAGACGTGATTTGATAAAAAAAACGAGATCTGTATTCATGCATATATAATAGTACAAAATAGATACATGTTACAAGATATATGGGACAGAGTGAGTAGTTCATTAGTTCATTTTCGTTATTCATATCTCAAAACTCATTTTATCTAAAATTTTTTATAACTGAAACACAATTTCTCTCATTGATCCAATTTCTTTTATATCGATCGTATATTAAGAACATTAAGTGTAATTTTTTATAGAGCTATATATGTTTTCATATTTTTCAATATTATATTATATTATTTTAGACGATTTATAGAATGATATCATCTGACATGTATCTCATGTGCAAGACAATGTCAAAACGTAAAGAGAAGAAGAGAAGAAAAGAAAAAAATAACTAAGTTGTGCTTAGTTAAAACTTAAACCGACATTAAACCAAAACCAACGATTCTTGAATCGCAATCGGAACCGACTTAAAAGACTTTGGTTTCGATTTATTCTTATTTTTGAAATCAGAATCGACGATTCTGAAATCGTGATCAGGTTTAGAAGAGAGGAAGTACTACACCTAAACAATCCTGATATAGCACCTGTATGTTTTTGGATGATTCAAAAAGATTAAAACGTCGAGTACATTTTGTTTTGGAGTGAGGAAGTATGATTTTATTCTGGACACGAGGATGAAAATTCAAGAAGGAATGATAGGAATTGAAACTGGGCCTCAGAGGCCGTTGAATTTCGTTCCCGTATCTGGTGATGTACTGCTGCTGGTATGTATGACCGTGTATGATGTGTGCCCCCACGCCGCAACACAAGCTAATCTAAGTTGATTATGTACAAGGATCAGTACTGTAGATATGATTAATTATGGCCTAACAAATGTACTTAGTTGTGTGTATTTTAAGGGTCATATACCTTCACCTAGCCCATATACGATGTATATATAGCCGACTGTATATATCTTACTCCCTTGTTCAAAAAGAATTGCAATCTTTTGATCAGATACGCATAGCGATAGAACCTTTAATCGATGTTACGGAATGATCAAACATTGTTTTTTGAGAAACTATCTTGAAATATTAATGATAGTGAACGTCATATACTATAATCATGGATCATTAGAAAATTTAAATCGTGTCGTTTAGATCCGTAACGAAATCTCTCAAATTAAATATTAAATAACATTAAAAAAATATTATAATAGTTATAAAACGAGGATAATTACTTATTTATATTTGTCCAAAGACTATTTTAAATTTGTTGTTTTTCTCTTATTTCTATTGATCGTGAGGTATTGATCGTGGACACCTCACGCCCATCGTCCTGATCACTGTCCCATGCCCAAATGTGTAAATGGAATTCTTTTGAGTGGAAAGGCCACCAACACCGAAAATTTTCAGTTCTCTTTTGGGTTCTTTATGAACATTCTAAAAAAAAATCTTTTTCCTTGACAAATCCAACGCGTTTTCACACAAAAACCGGTTAAGCTGGTCACAGGCCATTGCTTGTGAGTGCAGCCCAACAATGCATATATGTCAACCAACCCAACCTGCGTTGGTGTAAAGTAGTGTTTGACTCAACCTTCTTTTTAAAGGTCTTGTGTTCGAATTTCACTAGCCTCAAAATCCATGCTGGTCATATCCGTTGACTTCGGTCAAAGCTTTACCCGATACTGGTGGGGGGCGTCTTATCAGTATCTGAAGGATTAGTCGAGATGCGCACGAGCTGACCCGGACACCCTCGTCACAAAAAAAACAATGCATATATGTCTGGGTTCAGGGGAATCCAATGCATTTGAATTTGGTTTTTTTATGTAAAAGAAGCGTTGATCATCTCTTGATGATCTTATTCTAATGTGATTATCTGACTGTTTTTTAAAGTATTTTTAAATGATAGTCAGCGATGATACACTTTTTTTCAAAGATGAAGCAGGGATAAAAACAAGAGTAGTGTCGCCATCCCTTCTTGTGGATATTAATTTGACTAGCGTGTATGAAAACTGGCAAAGGATTATTCAAATGCGGCATAGCAACACAGGACATGGTCTCTTTTGCCTTTGCCCCGCCTCTTCCATTTGAATGTGCAACGTTCCATGTTAGCCATCATCTTTTCAATGTATGTAACATGCATATAAGAAAGGTGTTTCTATAGTCGTGATTTTCATCTCATATACAATATCATTATGGGAACCCCTATTGTTTGAAAGCAATATGGCTACACGATGATGCAAACTTATTAGCATGACCATTGTTTGAAAGCTCAAATGTCGGTCGTTTCGTTGATGATATTAGTACCGCATATCGTTCATGAGAATAAAAAGTTTTTCGGAACAGATAATTCGTGAAAATTTCTCTCTCTTCCTTTTTATTAAATCTTGAAGGGTTTCAACTCAAAATCAGTTTCAACTCAAAATCAATTGACAATGAATAAAGTATGTGATTATATTGATTTTCGAAACTACAATATATGTGTAATTCTCTCAACATGTCCCATCATGCGAATACGAATAAAGAAAATAATTTAAGATCTACATTAATGATTGTATCGATTTTTGAAACTCATATGTGAATACAATTCTCTCAATGCTATTTATTGTAAGAGTAGTCATACTCCCTCTCTCAGAATAATTAAAGTAATATTTGATCAATGAGTGATGAATTCTTTTATAAGTTGTGAATCTATACCAAAACATCGTCCCGTCAATACATCATTACATCTTGGAGAAGTACAGAGGGATAAGTTCAAACAGTTTTGGAACTTGTATTTCTTTCAGATTTTTCAAATATAAACTCTGCGTTGGGTAAATGGAAAATATTCGCATAGAAGATACCCTGCTCGGAACAAGCAAGAAGAACAAGCTTAATTTTGCCCACTCCTTCATCGCTAAAATATTCCTAAGCTTGATTGACTCTGGACTCTGCTACAACCTACAGGCTGTTGCGCTGTCACCTTTTTTTTTTTTATTCCCCAACTCATTTAAAGTATAACACTTATTTTTTAAATATTTGATTCAAATTATAATATTTTCAAAAAATTATTCAAATCTACAGTTTTAGAAAACTAATTTTAAAAACATACACATGAAATCTTATTCTCAAAACATACAATTTCATCATATTCATCTCTCTTTCTTTCATCCTTATCAACCTTCTTCAAAACACACATCATCATCACCACCACCACCTCCGACCATCACCGTCGATCGTCATTTCCTTCCTCATTGTCGCTACCGCCGACCTCCGTCTCCTTCCGATCGACAAATACTCTGCCCTCTCCCTCCTCGCCGACCGCTTCTTCCCGTCCCTCACCCGTGGTCACCGTCACTGGCTCCTCCGCCAACCTCTCCGAGAAGCGAATCTCCACCTCCTTCATCACCGTCTGATTCTTATATTTTCCTGTAATGTGATATAAAGCTCGAAATGATCGAATGTATCCACAGTCTTGAAACAGATTTGTATGTGAGATACAGATATAATGTTGCATTCGATCTTAGTGATCCTCACACAGTCAGTAGTTGGCTTATTTTTGAGATTTTTTCTGCTCATCAAGATTTGGTCAGCTGCTGAAGCTACAATTTTTTTATTTTTTTTCATTTTTCATTTTTGTGTCTGTGTTTTCAACTGGCGTTCTGTGTTTTCAACTAACGCTCTGTGTTTGTCGAAGCACTCTGTATTTTTCTTCAGGCGCTCTGTGTTTTGTTAAAATAGAGCGTCAGTTGATAATATAGAGCGTCTGAACAAAACACAGAGCGCTTGAAGAAAAATATAGAGCGGCTGAACAAAACAAAGAGCGCCTGAAGAAAACACAGAGTGTCTGAATAAAAATACATAGCGTCTGAACAAAAACACAGAGCATCTGAAGGAAAAACGAAAACAAAGTACCTGTATAAAAAAACAGAGCAACGGTGGCCAGATTCCGACGACGGTTGGGTGATGGTAGGGATTTAGGTAGATATGAAAATAGGTTTAGGAATATAAATAAGATAGATGAATTGTATTTTTTTAGAATTTACATTCTTTATGTATCTTTTTGGTATTTTCCCAAGTTTTTGTATGTTTAGGTAAAAATCCCTAATATATTTATATTTAAAAAAAATTTTTACACAAAAATATTAAAATATTTTTATTTTATATCACATTAACTGATCCACCATCATTTCTCTCTTTTCTTTTCTCATTCTTTTATCTCACATAGGAGAAATTGTCATTCCTTATGAATTCAATATATATATAAATTATCGTATCGGATCAAACCGTTATAATTTAAATATGATAGAAGAAATACCTTTTATGACTATTTCTTTATTCATCTTCCGCTAAATTTTTTGATGATGTTGGAAAAATACGCTGAAACAATTACGCATTCTGACCTATTTTAATTGATCCCTCTGTCCACTATTATAACCAATATTTTTCTATTCGGGTCGTCCCAAAATATAACCAACATATCATATTTAGTAATATTTTCACATAAAAAACACCAAAATAAATCATAAAGTACACTACCACCTCCTTCATCTTTCTCTCTCATTTTCGCTCGTAAACCCCACTTACAGCCCATTATAATTAAAAAAAATACTTTTTCTTTATCAAATCTGATAAAAATTTGACACATATATAAATCCGCGTGACGGGTCAAATCGATCGTTATATTTTGGGACGGAGATAGTATAATAATTTGACTATATATATTTGTTGAGATGAAGTTTGACTCGTGTCGTGATAACATCAAATATCAATTTTTGAAAAATTATCGTGAAATATTAATGATAATTTAAGTCATGTATTTCAATCTGACGTCAGTAACATAATTTTTTTGTATTATTAAAACGATAAACGAAACTTTTCAAAATATACATTCATAATTAAAAAATATTAAAAAATATTATAAATAAATTAAAACGAAAGAAATAATTAATTATGGCAATTTGTAATCACGCAATGTGCAAATTTCCTCTAATCTTTTGAACGATGGAAGTTGACAGTCGACTGACTAAACATCGTTGGTTGTGGATCAGTTGCTTTCGTTACTTACACATGTCCTTGGCATATGTGACTTGGATGCCGGTAATGTGTCGCTCTAACGACACTACAAATCAAGTGCAGTTATATTCTCCTGTTGTGAAAATTGATGGTAGGCTATTGCTGGAGGTGCACGGCACCGGTAAATCTCTCAAGGGTCCCTGTTGAGAGGGAGCTACCATCCACCGACGACCCCACAACCTCACCACCGTCACCACTTTCATCATCACCATTAAAATTGGACTAATCTTTATATAAAATAGCTTTAAAAAATATCTTTATGCAAAATAAATTAAAAACAGCTTATTATAATCATAATCACCGTGACATATCACAATTACTAACATGAAAGGGAACCACAACAACCCTTTTTTTGTAAATGCAAACATGAGAACAAGAAATTTCCAACCATGATCCATCTGTCGATCGTTCTTTTCAAACCATCAGTATCAAACTAAACAATGAAGTAGTGTACCAACAATTACATTCCATCCCTGAGCATATCAATGTAACTTCACGTAGAACAAAGTTCATCAAAACAATATGTTTTAATTCTGTACAACAAGAACAAGAACAAGAACAAAGAAAGATGATCTACCAAGAACGGAACTCCGAAACCCGAATTGGTTTCCGATCACTCGCTCCTTATTCTCTGTTCATCACAAAAATTCTGTTCCGATCCAGTCCGATCTAATTCGATACTAATCATCTAATATCATCAGTAAACCAGTAAACCCACCTCACCTCTTCCTTCCCCTGTATCATCAGTATACCATAACTAGTACTACTATCAACTGATATCGTAATATACAAGACATTACACATATCACGTAACACACCGTCCTCGTACTCGAATCCCCCAATGTCACGATCGAATCTCATCACGAGTCGATCACGAACGGAGTCTGTAACAAATCATAGGGCGCCCACAACGCATCAAGGGGACACGGCCTTCCAGCATCAAGTCTCACCCATGGCTTTCCTTTCCCGCTCCAATGCAACAGACTTACCGGCCCGGGATGCAAATCCCTACACAGACCCCTAAAGTTATCCCCGCCGAGGCCGTGTTGGTTCCATCGATGATCAACCGGCACGATCTTGCCAGCAAAAACGAGCAAGAACGGAGGCAAAGATCCCAGTTCGTAGATCCTCATTCGTTTCTGGAGCTCCATCCACTCCTCGATCCTCCTCGTGTGGTCTCGTTCCCTCCAACGATTCAGATCGATCACCATCACGCCCGTATTGAAGTAACACGGCCGCCTGCCCGCAAACGTCACCGACAGAGACGGGTTCGCCCAAAATGTAGGGGTAAAATAGGAAGTGAAATTCGCATTACAGTACTCCGGCGCCGCCAATACGGCATCGTCGATTAATGGGGTGGAGAAAAGGGTGGCTATGTCGTCGACGACGACGACGTCCGAGTCGAGATATACCACACGGGAAACACATAGCGGGAGGAGATTCGCCAAGTATGATCTTGCGTAGTTGAGAGGGCAGTCGAGGGCAGAGCGGATGGAGGTTGAGATTAGGCCGGAGACGGAGTCGGCGTCGAAGGGGTAAATGTTATATTTCAGATAAGGGAATGAGCCGGAGACTATGGCGCGGAGCTCAGATGGATACGAAGTCTCGTTTTCATTATTGGCGACCACGAAGTGGAAGAAGATGTTCTGAGGGCAGGAGGAGTGCTGCAGGACGGAGAGGAGCGCGGCCATGGAGCCACGGATGTAGGTGATGTCGAGGGTCATCGCGACGTGGACGGCTTGATCGGAGCAGACGACGAGGCTGTCGTCGGGCGAGGCGTTGTCGTCTTGATCGTCAGATAATGTGAGGGAAGGGCAGTCCATTGAGTTGTAGAACTGCGGCGCTTCCCGAAAAATCTGTTTTCCGGTGGCGGCGATGAGAAGGAGGAGGAGAGGGCCTAAGAGGGTCGCCGGAGACGGCGGCCGTGGTGGTTGTGGCATTTTTTTAATTTTTTTTTTGAGTTCTTGGTGGTGTTCTTGTTTGTTTTGTTGGGGTTTTATTGAGAGGACTTTTGGGTTGTTTGGTTGTGTTGTGTATTTGTATTGTGTTGGGTTTGTTTGATTGATTGGTTCAATGTATATTTGTATATGGGTTAGTGTAATAATGATTAGTGTGGGGGATTTGATTAAGTTAATCTTGTGGGGAAGAAAAGGAAGGAGTACAAGTACTAGTGATTAATGAGGTTGGAAGAAAAGGTCAGGTTGAGAGGGGAAAGGTGAGCTGCTTGGAAAGGCAAGTCAAGGAATTTTCTACTCTAAGCTTCCTAAAAAGAACGAAGGTTTCTGATATGTGGTGCTGTGTAGAGAGCAAGAAATGTCGGAATGGTCCTAGCACAGCTGTTACACGGTAAAATAAGAAAAGTATCAACCAACATCGTTAATCTAAGTAATTGAAAATTTTATTCCACGGAATAGATCTTCAATTCGATCTTATATGTTTATGATTTCTATATTTCATTGAGTTGATGATGATATGTTATGATTTGATGGAATTATCTTTTCGTATAAGCACTCTACAACGGGCGATCGGTTTGCGACCCAATTAATAGAACTAGAGTGGAGGGTCAAAACATTGTGGTAGATGATAGAATTAGTTGCCATGTTACCAATGATCAATCAAATCCACCTGATACACCCCTAATCATCAACCTAAATATTCTGTGAAATGCTAGCTCTATATGTATCCATCCATCTTTAGTACCTACTCTCTAGGTAGGAGCATTTCACTAGTCTCAAATAGTCATGCTTAGGAGCAAATCCAAAAATGATAGGTATTTTGGTATAGATAAATATTTATTTTAATCATGAATAATAATAATTTATTAAAATCTAACAATGTTGTTCCGATGTTAGTCGTGTTATGATATTCATGTGTGATAAATCAATGGATACAAAAATGACAAATAATATATTATGTTTTTTATTATATTGAGATTTATGCATCAAGATTTATACTTACACAAAAAATAGCTTTTGCTATTTTCATGACCAAATATAACACAAGAAGCAAAATTTGCCATGAATTTTATTACCCATTGGAATGGGTTGTTTCTTAGCCATTGTCACAATATAGCTATGACAAGCCATATAGCCATTGTATTGGATATGCAGTTAGCAATCAGCATACAAATATTTAGATCATAAATACAAACTTTTCTTGGGTACAATTATGATTTACTATTGCTTTATGCGCAAGTCTAGATCTGGTGGTTGTTACATCCATATCGTGGCAAGAAGTCATATCATAGTCGAACGATAGCAAGCAACAGCAGTATACATGCTCGTGTTGATTCATCCCCCAATCAGAATCAGATAAGAAAATACATCAACAACTCAAATAATCACGCTAATGGATAGGATCAAAAAATGACAACATATACACAGTTAAATCGTATATGCAGATATACGAACAATGATTCCAGTTTCGAGGCAGAATCAACAGAGTCGTGCCTATTTAGAAGGAGGGGGACCAATCCAGATCAGTCCATGAACATAAATTGTAATGAACCACTACAGGTAATATGAACATATGATTGAAATTACCAACATTCATGCTCTTTGAAGCAGGAAGTGATTCTATATGGTACAGTTTAGGTAGTATGCATTTAACTGTGGTGACCAGTGAGATCAGGAGACGAATGATAGGAAATCAAAATGGTAAGCCAGTACATTAAAGTACCATTACATACGTAGTTCAACAGTTATAGAAACTAGAAAGGAGTAATTGAGTTTCTTTTTTTGCTTACATATGCCATGTATATCGCCGATTTCATGAAACCAGTCTGCGTGTTTGATGGAATCAGCGCATATGCATCGCCGTCTTATAACATAGACCATCTGCTATCGCTCCCCTTCCTCTTCGGGTTTGGCTGTGTATTCAGAGACATAATAGCAGTTAGGACAAAAGCAATATCCAAAGTTCATCTATCATAATCTTAATCTTGAGCATCTGGTACAATGAGTCACTCACAAGAGAATCAAAAATATACGAGCCATATGACTGAAAATTTAGGAGTTCCTAGTTTCAGTGTTACATTACTAGTCGCTTCATCAAAGCTTAACAAATCCTCACTTGGTAGTAATCTTGAACTATGATAACAAATAATTGCAATAACAGCCCATTCCACATTCACATGTATGGAGGATGATGATTATATATACTTATGCATGTGTTACATATATCAGAAGCATTAGCATATGCACATGGAGCACAGTGGAATACATTTATGAGCGAAGATTGAGACAGACAATGAACCTAGCAGGTCTATATTAGGCTACACAAAACACACCCCTTTTGCGTACACTGCAAAGGTTCAAAACGCATGTGTGGCTTGACCTGAACCTAGTCATAGGCATGTAACTTTTACTGTGAATATATGCACATCAAGCTTTTATAGATCGGATCGAGCTTTTACTATATACGTAAGTCACTTCCCCCACAACTCACAATCATGTATGGTATATGAGATATTCTTATGATAAATGCGTTTCTACTTGATAACAAATCGAAAAAGATTACTAGAAACACAACATGATTGGTAGTTCTCATCCGAATTCCTCACAGTGAAGGCAATTTCTTGATTCCTTTGGCTTTTCGCCTAGGTGCCATATGCATTTCCCTATTTTGCATACTATGACCTTTACGCACCAACAAGGTCTCGCTTACAAAATGGTCAGAGAAAGGAAAAAAAATCGATTGTAGAAGAGCAATGGAAAGATTTATTAGCTCGCCTAAGACACACCTGGTTCAGCGACACAACCATCGAATCAACAAGTCCAAGTCTAAAATCTCAATGGGCTTTAAAAGAGATGAGGTTACATGGTGGTTACCTCTTTTGGCAAGCCAAAAGGCAAACTAATGAAAAAGGATCCTATCATTACTTGCATTTTGAACCCATAACAAGGCAAATGGCTCCAAGGAGCAGCCCATGTTGCTGAAAAGAAAAGTTGGAAACTGTTCCATTGATTAAAACCACGCAAAGGCCACAAGAAAGCAACGTATCATACCCATATGAGCAGTATACATGATTATCAAGGAGGCGAGTCCAGAGAGCTACATCAGGATCCTCCGTCACTGCGAACACAAAATGGAACGGAGTTGAGAGATATTCCAATGCAGACACCAACGCTGAGCAAATCGCTCCTGTGGCTACCAAGGTAACGGAAACCACAAACATAGAAACCGTTACGCGCAGAGCATTCCTCCTACAAATTCATTCAACAGAGAAAACAGGGACAAGTTCAGAAAACACGCTAAAAGAAAATTTGCCAGATATAAGCATCGAACCTGATTGCCATCATTACAACCCCTTCATTTATGTTCGTGCTGGAAACAACAGATCATCAACTGTTAATCATGTTCAACATAGGACGGTATTGTCAGGGAATTTGAGGCCACCATTAGACAGTAAACGAGATTAGTATCTCGTCAGATTGAAGTGGCATCCACTGGTCAACCTCAAAGGGTTCTTCATCCTATGAGTCATCACAATTAAACTCATCAAGTATGAGAACTCCAAGCTGCAAAGTTCAATCCAATGATCATCGGAACTGAGCATTAAAAAAACTGCCAGAATCAACATATGTGATTCATGTTTGAAAAAACCATACTAGGCATTGAAGATATATACTGCCTGGAAACTGCACCATATCTGGAACACTGCAAGACAAAAAAGTGGAGTATTTTAGTACTACATCATAAGCTGAATTAATCAGCAGGCAGATCTTAGTAACAATATTTATTCGTTAGAACTTCTGTACATCTTGTTAGAATGAAAGGCCGACATTCAAGAACTACTGTCTACAACTACCAAAATGAGGTAAACGCTTCCACCATTTCAGGTTTTGGAACAAGACCATACATTTCATAGGACACAAAGCACTCCAATACAAAAGACCCTTAGGAAAATGGAGAGTATGGGGCTTTCTTCCTCATTGTCAATCCATGACAAGTATAGCCTTCATCGTGACCCAGTACAAATATTCTCCAATGGCAAAGGCAGAGTATCTGGCATGAATAAAATAGATTCTTTGGTTTTTGCCCATGTGTTATCTACCTCCACAGTTAAGATAAAGTATATATACCGGAGAGTATAATAGAGATGCATTCTGCAATCAACTTTACTTCCGCTATGCCATAAGAACATAGAGCACCTTCATTCCGCTAGGTTCTAGGTAAGGAGGTAAAACTGCATAGTGATTGGGGGGGCGTGCAACATCACAATAACACCAAACCAACACAACTGTGAACTGTCAACTATTCTTCCTGGATTATGCAGGCTTGAACAAGCAACTTAAAAGTCCCAATCTTCCTTATTCTGGAAGCAAGAAGGGAATTTGGGAACCCTTTCCTGGAGGAAAAGAGCAGGTTTGGCACAAGACGGGAGAGATATGTCTCGACAAAGTAGGATTCGTGGATAATAGCATCTCAAGTGCGACACACATATCTCATGCAATTAAACAGGCTCAGCAGCTATCCAATACTAGAGGGAACACTAAAGATTATCCCTTCGGGGAGTTCCACGATGAGGTGCTTTTGCTTCAGATCACATTATCTTTTCCGTATAGCCTCATGACTTTACACGTTGTACACATTACCCTAGACTAAAAAAGAGTCTAGATGAAGTGTTATGATGCCAGACGTTCCAAACTATTACAGCATGCTTCAATGACGTCATTGGCGAAACAATTCAAGCAGTAAATCATAAGGACAAATTATCTCATCAAAAACGTAATCGATTCGAATCGTCGGTAATACCTCTAGATGCGGGGGCAAAGGAATCGAGGTAAAAGTGAGAGAGACAAAATTACAGCGGTGAAGCATCCGAATTTGCTCCGCAGCAGAGCGAAAGAAGAGGTGAGCGATTAGGGTTTTCGCCGGTTAGTTTAGAGGGGAAGGGGAAACCAAAACTTGAACAAGGATACGTGCCTGTCTGGGGAATCGGAGATTTCGGAGTGCGAAAACAATGCACGAAATCTTATCAGCCGTCCATCGGCTTTTAAAAAAAAAAAAAAATTACAACTCGTTTCAAAGGATTATAATTATATCAGAGTTTTTAGGTTTAAAATTATTCATAAATTCTTATTAGTATTTATATCATATTATCATATTTGATTTTTCTTTTTTTCTCTCCTATTCATGGACAAAGGTAAGGAGATACTTTTGCACTAAACTCAACTCTTCTCTTAATATGCGTGTATGGTCGAGCTTGGTTTTTTTTTTTTTTTTTTTTTTATGACAGAGTATGTTATTTTTTTTTTTTTATTCATAAGATATTCAACCTTTTTCTTGCTAAATCTTTGTAAAATCATGTCCGTGGAAAAAATTAGATGTGTAATCCAATTTGTAATAAGCTCTTGAGCTCATCTAAATACTTCCTATTTCTCATCAAGACTAGAACAATGCACAACGGTTGTATTATTTAACATACATTTTGATACGTTAATTTTTGATATTGAAAGATATATTGTGAAAATTTTATTGACTCATAATTTTAGTACGTAAATTATTATTTGATCGTCTTTCTAAGGATTCGTAACTCAAAGTATTTTTTGATGTACGTGTCCAACCAATGTAATTTTTATTGAAAGAAGATAGTAACTCTTATTCATCGCAACGAATTTCACTAAAAGAACGTGTATGCCATTTCACACATAACACACAAAAATGAAATCGAGCCTATACAATTATATGGGCCGGAGATGATATTTTCTGGGACACATGGGCCAGACATCTATATCGCTAGGCTCACATTGCATATCCCCGCTGAAACGACACCGTTTCTCAACGATATCACATTCCCCCCACAATCCCACGTGGCACCAAGTATCCGGTGACGGTCACCGGCAAAGCGAAAACGACAACGAAGACCACAAAAGAAACAAACACAAAAAGAGCAGAAGGGGATAATTCAAGAATCTCTCCGTTGATTCCATCAACTGAAAGCGAATCGAAATCGAATTCAATCTACGATTTGAAACGGATACGGATCATTCTTCTGCGATTCTGAATCAAAGATTCTTCCATGTCTTCTTGTTCCTCTCATAGTTGACTAAATCCATGGCGATTCGATGAATTAGGGTTTTCATCGACAGGTATTGTTTGCTTTTTATTGTGTCTCGTGCACTTGTCGTTTTCTTGAATCCAACTTTGGTGCTTGTGCGATGCAATGCGATGCGCTATTGGCGTGGAGTTTTAGATTCGTCGATCCATGGTTGTTGTCGGTGTTATTGATCGAGTCGATGAGTGGCTTGTTGAAAAATCCATGGTTTGTTGGCGTTCGAAATGAAGTTAAAAGTGTAAGGAATGTAGAATCTAGGTTTGGCAAGGGTGTGTTAATGTAAGTGTATCTCTGCATGATCTATAACAACTCTAAGGTTAAATGATTCAGGTCGTTAGGTTGTTCACTCTCGTGCTATTCTTGTAATGGCTAATGAGATCATGATTGCGTCTCAGTTTTGGAGTATATGTAGCTCAAAAGAAGACCCCGAACAATGTGATTATTGTGATCTCAAAGTTTGCCCCAAGAATTCGTATGCACTGTATCAAACCAGTTCTGCTGTGTAGATTTTTCTGTTTGACACAGTAGTTTGATTCTTGTGATCAGACGAAGTTCATTTGGTAGATTCTAAAAGGTAGGTATTGTTGTCCACTATGTTAGAGGTTCGTCATGCTAGGTATTCCAACTTCTTAAGGGTATCTTGCCCATTTGACGGGCGGGTTTCTGTTTTGTGTGTCGGTGACCTTGTGCAGCTTCTGTATGATTACACATAGCAACATAGAGGCTCCGTATGCATTTATTTTTTTTACTCGAAAAAAGCTGCTTCTATCTGGTTCTTTCCATACTCTATCAAGAAACATCGTGACTGGAGTGGATTACGAATCTTCTGTTCTGTCAACATGTCCTCAGTTGAATTGAGATTCAAGATTTAAGGGTAAGCTGCGTTTGAAGATGGAAGTCTGTGAGCCTGTTAATCCTGAAGATGCACTAAAGCAGCGTCCTCTGACGCCTTTCAGGGTTGTAAGGGGTCTGATATGTCTGGTGGTTATTCTCTTGACTGCCTTCATGTTCCTGGCTTACTTTACTCTGGTTGCGGCTGTGATGTTGCGACTATTCAGCATTCATTACAGTAGGAGAGTGGTGTCTTTTTTGTTTGGTCTTTGGCTCGCACTTTGGCCTTTTCTGTTTGAGAAGATAAACAAAACCAAGGTTGTCTTTTCGGGGGAAACTCTGCCACATGGAGAGCGTGTCTTGCTCATCGCCAACCACAGAACTGAGGTTGACTGGATGTACTTGTGGGATCTTGTACTGAGGAAAGGGCGTTTGGGGTACATCAAGTATATTCTGAAGAGCAGCCTGATGAAGCTTCCTATTTTTGGTTGGGGGTTTCACCTTTTTGAGTTCATCCCAGTAGAAAGGAAGTGGGAAGTTGATGAACCAATCATGCAGCAGATGCTTTCAACATTCACTAGTCGTGAGGATCCGTTATGGCTTGCTCTTTTTCCAGAAGGAACTGACTTTACGTAAGACACTCTCTTCTCTTCATGTGATTATTATTGTGCTCGTGCTGAAGCCATTATAAAACTTGAATTCCGAAGTCTGAATTAGCAAAAACATGAATTCCGAAGTCTGAATTAGCAAGTTATAGACAATCTGTGAAAAAATGGCGTCATGTATGTCAGCAAGTTCTTTCATTCTTGTATGCCATCATCTACGTAAGACTCTCTCTTCTCGTCATGTGATTATTATTGTGCCCATGCTGAAGCCATTATAAAACATGAATTCCTAAGTCTGAAACAGCAATTTATAGACAATCTATGAAAAAATTCCATCATGTCTGTCAGCAATTTCTTTCATTCTTGTATGCAGAGAACAGAAGTGTATAAGGAGCCAAAAGTTTGCAGCTGAGAATGGACTTCCTGTTATGAAAAATGTCTTGCTTCCGAAATCAAAAGGCTTTTATGCTTGCTTGGACATTCTAAGAGGAACATTGGATGCAGGTTCTGTCCTCTTTTAATTCCCTCTATATTTGGCCTTTAACTTTATCTAAGCCTTAGGGTGCACTATTTATAACTATGTATACAAGATACTGAAGAATTTGCCTTGTGCCAGCTTTGGTAGCTAGTTCAGTACTTAGATGTTTGGTTTTTTTCTTGACTTGCAATGGAAGTCAGGCTGCATATCGAGATACCTCTGACGCTTAAGCAGAAAATAACAACAAGAGGATATGAAGTATTAAACGCTTATCTTCTGCTTATTTTGCAAAATGCCAGATTTTGTCACTATTAGGCATGCAACTGAATGTTGGTTGTTAGTTATGGTTGTTGGTACATGTCAGGGACTGAAATAGAGGAGCTATGACCCATTTAGAACTATGTATCTTTGTGCCTGTGAGTGTGCAAGGGATTGCATAATTTTGGTTTTTAGCAGTCCTTGAATCCCATCTGTTCTCAACAAGTGACTCCATGATTCTAGATTCTAGTTGACTCTTGAATCCTCTTCTTGTATGTATCTGTTGTCAACTCCAGAGTCTAGCCTGAGTTCGATGATTGTGTCTTGAAACTAAAAGTAGTTATTCTGAAGAAACAGACAGAATTTAATGGGAGAACGAGATCCCTAGGTGGTAGGTAAAGGTGGTCTTAAGCAAGTGAACGCCTTTAGGAAACTTGAATCATGGGCCTTCCTTCCTTTAAAGCTGTAAGGCTAGAATGACATCTATGTATGCACTTACTAAAATTATGTGATTTGCCATAGATAACTGGAGTTAATATTTGCGAAAAGGCTGACTTAGGTCTTTTCGTTTCTTATTCTTAGAAGTTCGACTTATTCAGGTCCTTTTCTTCAGATTTAATGTGCTTTTGAAATAGTTCATATAGGAAGCTATAGACTCGAAGGGTCTGTTTTGTGTTCGTGTATGCAACCTTCTTGGAAAAGGTGGAATAGGTTGTTTTAGGTGTTTGAACTGGTTCGACCTAGGAACACACAGTCGTGGAAAAAGGAAAACAGTTACTAGTAATTTGTTACTTCATCCCTTCTAAATCAAATTAACATAAAAGGTGCATGACCCAATTTGTGATGAAAACATCGCTCGTAACCTTGATTTTGATCATATATCTTTGCCTGACTGAAATATGCTCTTCCTGCAGTCTATGATGTGACTATTGCATACAAGAACAAATGCCCTGTTTTCATGGACAATGTCCTCGGCGTGAATCCTTTGGAAGTTCATATGCATGTCCGCCGGATTCCCATCGCCGATATGCCCCTAACAGAAGATGAGGCTGCTGCTTGGTTGAATAATTCATTCCAACTTAAGGATCAGCTGCTAGCAGATTTCACCACGGAAGGCAAATTCCCTAACCAAGATACTGAAGCTGAGCTTTCTACCTTCAAGTGTTTGGTGAACTTCTCTGTGGTGATCGGCTTGACAGCCCTGTTTACATATCTCGCAGTGATTTCTTTTTGGATAAGGGTTTACGTAGCTCTGAGTTGTGCATATCTTGCTTCGGCCAACTATTTCAACTTTCGACCGGTGCCCATTTCGTCCTTGGTAAGAGCTTTCTTGAGTAGGGAGAAATGCAAGAGTAAATAGCTGTTCAAAGTTTCCAGCTAGGATTCGAACTAGTAGCTCGCTGGCTTTAGGCATTGGGATTGACCATATGAATTGTGATGAGTAATTGTGGCTATCTTGTCAGTCGTTACAAGTAGAAGTTTCAGTACATAATGCATCCACTCTTGTTATACGAGGCGGTGATTTTTTGCTAGGCATTGCCATGTTTCTTGAATTCTATATCCTTTAGGGAAAATGATGAATGAAAAGATCAAACTATTTTTCATCTTGCAGTTGTAGTTCATGCGTTTGGGTTCATGCTTGGAAGTTGGAACTGTTCGGCTTTGTGTCGAACTGGAGCTTTATATCCATATTTCTCGATTTAATTCTCATAGAATTAAGTCGACGAATCAGCTGAAACTACCTGAATTCTGCTGATTTCCTCATTCATTCATGATCTATAGATTGAAGCCAGTTCTGGCATTCAGTGCCTGGTTGGGCACACAAAAAACCATGGGTTTCTTTTGACTTATGTCTGAAAAACGCATGAAGCATCGTCTTGATCCTATTACCTTTGTGAAACTTTAATGGACTTGCTTTTACATATTTATGTTTTCACTATTTCCCCCTGATTTTCAAAGAGGACCTCTACTGATTCCCTCAAGATATATTCGTAAGAAATCACCCTATAAATAAATAGGGGAGGAGGAAGAGGAACATTAAATCACGACATTTGCCTGAATTCTCCCTTACACACACATTGTATCACACACATTACACCTTGTCAGACGGAACTTTCCTCCGTTCTATGGCGGTAGTCAATCATAACGCTCTTCTCTCGACCGCGTTCCTCCTCCTGTTTGGTAATCAGCGCACTATACATCTAATCAACCTTGAATTCATCATTGACATGGTTGATAAACGTTAATGTTCGAATTAACTTTAAATAACAACGTGTGAACATGTAGTTTCAGTTTTGATATATCCAGAACATATTGTTTTTCTTTGGCAATGGCAGCGATCACCGGAGGCAGAGTAGTCTCAGCCGCGACAGTCTTCACAATCTACAACAAATGCCACTACACGATCTGGCCAGGAACACTGTGTGGAAACGGCAAAGGTGTTCTAGGCCAAGGCGGCTTCCCGCTAGCGCCAGGAGCCTCAGCCCATCTACCTGCCCCTAGTGGCTGGTCAGGCCGATTCTGGGGAAGAACCGGCTGCTACTTCTCCGGCTCGGGCACAGGCCGCTGCACCACTGGCGACTGTGGCGGCGTCCTGCATTGCACTGGCGCAGGCCAACCACCTGCCTCCCTGGTCGAGTTCACGCTCAATGGAGGCGGAAACCAGGACTTCTATGATGTCAGTCTAGTCCACGGTTACAACATTGGCGTCAGCGTTGCGCCTAAGGGTGGTTCCGGTAGGTGTCAGTGGGCGGGCTGCAGGAGGAATTTGATCCCCAGCTGCCCGCCGGAGCTGGAGATGAAGGATAGCAGGGGGGAGGTCGTGGCCTGCAAGAGCGCGTGTTTAAGGTTTGGCTCGCCGGAGTACTGTTGTACAGGAGCTTATGGGTCGCCGCAGACTTGTCATCCGACGAGGTACTCACAGATTTTCAAAGCGGCATGCCCGACAGCGTATAGTTATGCGTTTGATGATGCATCGAGTACTTGCACCTGCACTGGTTCCCCTGGTTACCTGATCACATTCTGTCCATGATCAACAATGTTGAAAATGTGATCAAAGAGGGAAAATAGTTGATAAGGTTATGTTTTAATAAACAATAAAATGGTGTTCCTCATTGGATGAGGAATTGCATTACTTATCAACGATTCACGAGAACATTAGAGATATATCCAAATAGTACAAAGATAACCACACCCAATTAAGAGGACTAGCCTAATGATCAATTTCAATGTGTGTATGCAGCAGGTACATAATCAATATAGCTTTACGATCAGTGTGAAACGAGAAATATCAAGCGAAATCGAATACAGAGGCAGGAGAACAAGTAAAACGATGGTTTACAGCAGAAACATGGTGTCCAGAGAAAAACACACAATCGTCAACCTAGTGAATGATCGACTATTCGAAAGAATACTAGTAGTACAAAAGATGATCTCTTCTTACGATGATTAAACTCTGATGTTAGATCACCCATCTGAGGGCTCCTATTTCAGGACCTGGATCCTCCGTTGTTGGTCTACCAACAGCATGACCCTGTTTGGTCTTTCTTTCTTTCTTTTTTTTTTTTTTTTAAAAATTAAGATCGTATTAAGAAAATATCAATTCTAAAAAAAATAAAATTGAAAAAATCTTAATAAAAAGCTATATCTACAAAAAAAAAGAAAAAATTAATAAAAAAAACAAACCCTAAATAACCAAACAAATCTGAACCTTTGGATGGAAAATGCAACGATCCAAATCTTGTACTATGTTGATGTCTGGAAGTGATCCAAATCCTCTATTTCATATTGTTAATTAATGCATTACAAATTCAATCTTTTGGTGCTGTTAATAAGACTGAGGGCATAGTTCCCCTTCTCTACCAAAAAAACATTAAGAAACCTCCCGGATTCCCAGTCATTAACGTTGCAATTCATGGGCCGAGCCCAACCCACATCAAAACCAAAACAATACCAAACCAACATCCAATGTTGTTCCCTGACTGCTGGAAGTAACGCAACTCAACAAAGGGCGAACTCAACACTGTCAAATTCGGAGAACCGAACTCCTCACGATCATAGTCTACAAACAATCTTAGATCTTTCTCCCTAGTTCCAATCATGTGTTTTTGTACAGATAACTATGCTCAGATCAACCTTGATCCTATATTAATTTCTGTACATACATGTGCTTTCAGTGCAATCTTGCGTACCGTAGACCAATCTGCAATCCATGCGACATCTTCTAAGTTTTATCAAACCGAGTATCATTTACGTGCAATAACAATGTTTGGGATAAAACACCCTGCACAACCTATCATACGTATTGACATCAAAATTATGCAGCTTCATGAGCTTCATCTGCTTCGCGTTGAACCGTCGCCGGAAGTATCCCTCAAACGAAGGCTCCGTCGACGTCCTCAGGAAGAACCCATAGGCGAATACAAAGTGGAGGGAAGTGACGAAGAAGCAAATAGGCTCCATCACGTCCCAGCTCAAGTCCCAGAATGTCAGCCTCGTAAAGCCCAGTGTTTGGGCCGCCAACAGGCCCAGTCCGCAGTACAGTTCTCTCTGGACCATGGACTGGGCTTCTCTGTCTATCTGGGCCTTTTGTTTCTCTAGCTCATCTAGCTGGGCCCTCCTTGGGTCGTTGGGCTGGACTATTGACTGTGCGAGTAACGTCTCCATGGACTTGACCACCTGCATTAAGTATCACACACGTTTATTCCTTTTGTTTACAAATGGAGCACGTTCGTTTCGTTATCCTACAAGGTTTCCCCGAACATATATTCGATTGCGTCCAAAGAATCAATGAATATCACGAACATAACGCACGAAAATAAACATTTAAATATGAATCATTTTTGGCATGTTTAAGGGATGTCCATAAGTACACACCTTTGTACATAGTCACTTCCATATATCTACACGTTTTATCACTTAGTTCGTGTTGTGTCTAATAGTCTGTACATGTTTCATTCATCATCGTTTCATAAGATGAAAGAAGATTCTGTTATATCATACTTTTATATGACATTAGATTTCTCTATGATTTTACAATTCTAAATTTTAACTTCGTAACAACGATAGTTTATCTTCCTCGATAAAAGACGGCTCATTCAATTTAAAAAAAGATCTTGATCGGACGAAAACAACAGTCCGGAAGCATAACGTTCACAGAATCACAATCGGACAAGATAATTCAGAGTTGAGAGATCAATCCGAACCTGCTCGGGTCGAAGAATCACGAGATCACCGTAAACGATAACATTCCCAGACTGATCCAACAACCTCGCAAACTCCATCCCCTGCGTTTCACTCCCACACTCGTAAACACAGATCCTCACAAACTCCCCATACGACACCGTATCGCTCCCCAATCCCCTCAGCTTCTCCTTCAACCTCTCCATCATCGAAACCCTCAGAATCCGCCTCGCATCCTCAACTCCTATTCTCCCCGCCGCCATCGGATCATCCAATTCACCGAATCGGATCATCCGATCATCTCGTCCCCCGATCTCCTCGTCCGACGACATCATCATCTCCCTCAGCCTCTCCCTGAGCTTGTCCCCTGTCGGAACCGTCACGAACTCCGGTAATCCAACCGACGATGTCGTCGAGGCCGCGGCGTGGCTCGTCGCCCGAGATGGGAGAAACCGGCGGAAGATTCCCCGGCCGATGTGGTCCGGCGAGGAATTCGATTCGCAATCCGCGGCCGCTGGTTGGCGGCGGGGAAGCGACGGCGGCGGCTTCGTCGAGGCGGTGAAGATCGATCGGCGCTTCGCGAGATGAGCTCGAAGCGCCATTGATGGAGGAGAGGAGAGGAGTCGATGGGAGACGACGTCGTTTGATGATTTTGGGGGTGAGAAGAGAAGGAATCTGTGGTGGTGGTATTTATAGCTCTCCCATGAACGACGGAGAGCAAAAAGGAAAGTGTTAGTGGTTACTCGACGTGATTTTTGGAAATGTGTTTCCCGTTTGTGTTTTGTGTCCTTTTTTGTGGTAACGTTTGGGATGGATTTGGACGATAAAATAGGGAAGAATACACTGTTTAATGTATTTTTCTGTTGAAAGCTCTCATCTTCATTGAGTGATTTATTATATTTTTTTAGTTTTTTTATAAAGAGTGGTTCATTATATTGTTTATTAGTATAATTTAGATTTAAGTTCGGATTGATTGATTTTCATGAAAAGATTGTTATAAATTATAGTTATAGTGATCATTATGGTAACAAAGCATGAAACTTTGGTTCACTTGGGATACTATTTTGTATGGAATGACTAGGATTTTGGGAAGAATATGATGTATGGAATATTATGATTTTTGGGAAGAATATTTTTGCATTGTGGAATCTAAATGAAGAATCGTGTTATGGACCAGCCTTAGTTGCTGATATGGAAATAGATGTTGCTCCTATTTTGTACCATGTCTTTCAAATTGATATTTTTGGCTGGGCGATTCGAATAAATAAGTCTATATGAAAAAAATACAAACATATGTCTAAGGGACAAATCTTTATCAAATCATTGTTAATTTATAGCATATAAAAGATGTTCAAATATTAATTGTGTTATTGACCGTATAAATAAGAATATGTATATTTTATTTTCGTTAAACCGTTATACAAGACAAAAGCACCCACGAGGAACAAGGAGTGTTGTTCTCTCATCCAGAAATTTCTCAAGAGGGAATATGCGACTGTCTTTTCTCCTTTATTTGGCTCTTTGTAGGCAGTAGAAATTTGCTCCAAATCATTTCGTTCCTCTTTTTGTAGTAGGATGGAATTCGAATCACCTTCGTCAACTTAAAATAATCAAGAATCAGACGACGGAAGAGTATGGGAATCAAAGAATCCCAGGAATTGCACAAACCTGGAGAGAATCTTTATCTATGATGATGGGAGCTGAGAAGGCAATCAAATTCTTTGCATTGCGCAAGCAGGAATTCCCAGTGGATCGTCTAATCCTCCCACTTACCTCATCATAATACGCGGCATTTTCTCTGCTCAATTGTCTGTTGTGCTTTCTGGACTTGGTCGCGTTAAAGATCTCGGGTTTTCCACCATGTTTAACAACGTAAATACTAGCTCACGCATATCGTGTATGTTTTTAAGATACACAGGACTGTTCGTTTTGTTGTGTGAATTGATGGTAATTGATCTCCCAAGAAAAATTCAAACATCTAATATGTATTTGATTAACGTTTTGAAAATGTGGAAACATGCCGAAGTTGCTTACTGATTGCTGCTGTGTGAGCAATTCAGACTGCGAGCCTGAACACGAGGATATATATGTAGAATGATTCATATTTTCTTTAATTTAATACAGAACATGTTCTTTTGATTTTGTTTAGATTACGTGTGGATCATAGTATTATTTGCAGCAACATGAGAAAGATTTGAGAAACGAAGTTCTGAAATCGTGAGCCAAGGTACGTTAATCATTAACGCAAAGTGTTATAAAAATCGATTCTTCTCACGCTTTTGAAGTTCAAAAAGTTTTTTCTTCCGTGGATTCTCTTAGCTGGAAAAATTTGAGAAAAATCCATTGAACAACACAGGAGTTGATGTCATCCAGTGAACGACAACCGTGGTTTTACGGGCTCTGATTTACCCTTTTTGTGTGCATTTGTTTCACTTGGCTTCGAATTAAAGATTGGAGGCAAATTGCTATTACAAGAATCTCATTGACATTTAAGAGAGAAAAGAACTGTTAGGACTGGGCAAAGGTTTCATGAAGTGCAGCTCATTCCTGTGTCTAGGGAGCACTCATAACAATTGGGTCTACAATTCTACTGCACCTTGACTCCCCCACAACTGATATTGGAAGACTATTCAATCACCGGATTGACCAAGAGAGTTTCGGTATGTCACTCTTCCACAATTTACTGTTCCAGTAGCACTGTCGAATGTTAAAATGCACACTGGGCATCTATGAATACTATGTTATCAACTTAAACATTCAGCAAAATATGTTCCATCGGAGGAAACTTAGTATCATATGATTTGTTCTTCTGAGTAGAGCATTGTTGAAAGTCGAAGTCGAACACTTCACTGGTCAAGGAGGAAGCTTTTAGTCTTTACACACAATTGATAGAAAAGCAGATGTGACGAGGACATTACGGAAAGATAGAGAGAGTATTTTGACAAACTCTTTAATTGCATAAGGAAAGTATTCCTGAATAAAATAAATGGAAATATAGATGTGATGATGAATCGATGTTACTTTCGTCGTATTAGGACAGAGGAAGTTAAGGAGGTTTTAAAGCGGATGGGTTTAAGAAAGTCTATGGGTTCAGATGAAATCCCGATCGAAACTTGGAAATGCCTTGGAATAGAAGAAATTAATTGGTTGAGAAAACTCTTTAATAAAAATTTGATAAATAAGAAGATGTCTGATGAATGAAGAATGAGTATTTTGATTCCCATATACAAAAATAAAGAAGATGTTCAAAACTGCTCCAATTATAAATGAATCAAATTTATGAGTCACAATTTGAAATTATGGGAGAAAGTGATAGAGAAAATGTTAAGAAAAGTTACAAAAATGACTGAGAATCAGTTTGGTTTCATGCCTGGTAGGTCAACCATGGAAACTATTTATCTTTACAATGTGTAGTAGAACGTCTTAGGATAGAGAAGAAGAATTTACATATGGTTTTTATCGACCTGAAAAAGGCGTATGATTTTGTTCCAAGAGAAGTGATTTGAAAAACTTTAGAAAAGAAGGGAGTGACGAATAGGTATATCGAGATTGTGAAAGACATGTATGAAGAAGCTGCTACATATGTGCAAACCCATGTTGATGAAATGATTACTTTTTCTATTAAAATGGGTTTACATCAAGGATCACCTTTAAACACATACCTTTTTGTCTTAGTAATGAATGATCTCACTAAGCATATACAAGATGAAGTACCATGATGTTTATTTTTCGCCGATGATATTGCTCTGGTGAACGATACGAAATGAAATACCATAGTGTTTACAAGATGAAATGAAAGGACGTTTCAGAGATGCTACATGATCCTAAGGTACCTATCAAGTTAAAAGGAAAATTTTACAATACAACTATTCGATCAGCGATGTTGTATGGGTCAAAATGTTGGACAATTAAATGACAACATATACAAAAAATGAGTATAAACGAGATAAAAATATTAAAATAAGTGTGACTCCAATAGAAAAAAAGATTAGGGAGTCACGACTAAGATGATATGATCATGTAAAATACAAGACAGCCACAACTTCTGTTAGGAAACGAGGCTTACGTGTTAATACATGTCAAGAAAGGATGAGAAAGACCTAAAAAAACCATGAGAGAAACCTTGAAGTATGATATGATCTATCATAATCTTACAGAAGATGATGTACATGACAGATTACAATGACGCCGTCGTATTCATGTAATCAACCCTACTTGATGGGATAAAGACTTGATTTGTTGTATACAATTGATAGAAAAACCACACAGCCAGAAACGATATCCTCCAATACATACAGCACATACCAACTCAGACATTAGTAAGACGAGACTTTATACATATATATACTAGCTACTACCACTGATGTGTCCTGTCACGGAATCAGTTAGAGTAGTCGGATTGATCAGTTCCATTGACCGCCACTGATGGCTTGAGTCATTTACAGACCGCTTTGAGCCTCTTGGCAGATTGGATGAAGCCGGCAATCACTTGCTGCTCGTCCAATTGCTGCACAGATCATACACCAAACAATTTACACGAAAGCATCAGTTAATCAGGCAAGCTACTAACAGTTTCCCTATTTACATACGCCACATGAATTTGCACTACATGCATTGCAATGCACGGCAATTCGCATTTATGTATTCTACCACGTATCATTGCACGGGGAAAATAATGGTACCTAATTGTATTGAATTATGCAAGTACTGTCCCATGTCTCACCTGCATTTTCGGGGAATAATATGAATATATAGACATGCAAGGAATATGTATCTATGGTACCTGTGACATAAAGTGGGGTTGGACGACATTGACTAGCTGCTCTCTTGAAAGGTTAGGGATGGTTGTATCAACCTGGTAAAAGTTCAGTGAGTTACAGTGGTCAACAAGGAGGAAAAGTGGAGATAGCGCGGTAAACCGCAAGAAGCGACTCTGAAATTACACAAGGTGAATGATCAAGGGACTCACAAGGTTAAAGTGTTGTGAATATCGCCACAATGCATCCATTTCGAGCTTGCTAAGATCAACCTTCTGAAAAGTTGAATTGAAACAATTCAACACAAGTATGTCCTAGCCGTAGCAGCTCGACGACATTTAGGCATTATTTCTATGATGAATAAAGGTTCAGTAAAATGAATGTTATACCATGGAGCCAATGGCAGCAGAAACAGGTGGATTAGAACTGGCATCATGGCAGATGGACCTGCTCGTGGCCCTGCGCGATGAACCGGGCCACTTAGGTGATCGATGCTTCTGCCTATGGGACCTCTCGTTGTCATCCGATGCTGTAAAACGGGGAACAAAATAATGCAAAGTTAAAAACAGGTTCACCAAAGCGCATAAAACATAGGCAGCAGAGCTTGTGATTTTCCCTTTTTCCAAAATGTGAAAGGTGAGACAACCTTAGAGCGGATCCTATGTAAGAGACCTATACTGATTATAATAGAATAGCATAATCCCAGTTCAAAACAACTAACAATAACCATAGCGAACTAATTCAGTCAATTGCATATCATAATCAATGACGAAGCTTACCCAAGTCGAAGCCATTCCAGTTTCCGTTCTCTGAATCGAAGTCATCATCTTCTTCATTACCAGTAGGAGCTTCAATCACGCTGAGAGCGTTCCTCTGAAGCTTCACTTCGATGCCATTAGTAAGAACCTGGAATACCTTATGTTGATTAAACGAGGATGTGGAACCATTTAATTCTAGAATAAGGAAGCAATTAGTAATTCAGCACAAAGGAATCAGGAGAACCATACTGTCTAAAGCGGTGATATCACATCGAGAACTCATCAATCATAGAAGGGTGGTGCAATCATCATTTCGTTTTCACGCGGAACAGCAACACATCCAAACATGGAAAAACATTTCCAATCATGGAATCGACTTTACAGCTAGAAACACCATAACCGCAAACAAAGAAGGCAAGACAGAGTTTCTAGTCCAAAATGTTGCAACAAAAAGTGAGAAATCTACAGTTAGATCGAATCAATGGAGGCTCATAGAAAGCAAGCCATGTTTCAAAGACAGCAGTCAAATACTCAAAACTTAAAAGGCCTGCTCCAATCCAACATCTTATTGGTCCAAGTAGCAGATAGCTCGGTATAATCAATTTTTGCGATCCAATTCAGAAAGAATACTAGCGGTGCGAACTTGGTTTGTCGTTACATGATTGATCCATGCCAGAAGCATTTCAAAATTATCCGAAAGCGATCGGTATGATACAGTTAGCATTATTACTCTTGATGACAAAAAGTCATACACATTGTGACCCATCCCTAACTTTATGCTTCTCTTGATAAAACAACACCCAACCAGAAAGCCATTATTTTGAAATTTTACTATCACTACTCGTCACGACTAGACAATACTCGAACAAACACCATATCAAATGAGGAAAACACCCCCAACAGTTTGTTAAATACAGGAAATGAATTGCCAAATGCGTTCGTCCTTTGAGGATAAGGATAAGGCTCTACACAGCAATTGCACCCGTAAAAAGAAAAAATACAAATTGCGGGGTCGAAAATTCAACGAGAACCGTACGAAAGAATGAATCATCATTCATAGAAAAATGCATGTGAAATCAGACGCACAGAACACAAAATCAATGGCAGCATTGCAAATATAGAAACAACAACCAGATGAATTTTACACACCGTGTGGGGAAAATAAAATCAATTATTGCCACTCCAATTAATTTATACGGTTACCGGAAAAAAAAAACCACGATTGAAAATGCATAGCATAGAATAACCATCACACCAATTCAAATTTCAAAATCAATCAACTCTCGATAATGCAGTACAATTAAATAATGACCGTACTACTTCAATCCCTAAAAAAACCCCAAGAGAAACCCATTTCATCGCCATCGCCACTGTCGCCGGAAACCCACTCGACAACTCCAAAACCACCGTAGAAAAAATAAAAACAGGGTGTTTCGGATTTGGGTCAGTGAACTGACCAGCCAATGCCATCCGCCGAGGCCGACAGCTTTCTTGACAACACCCTGAAGCCCCACCAGCACCGATTTGGTCCTGTTGTTTCCTGTCACCACCACCTTGGTGTGCCGCGGCAGAACAGACAGCTCCTCCTCCCCCGCATTCTCTCCACCTCCTGCACCGCAGTGCTGATGCATCGGTGTGTACCCATCTCCAACACCACCACTCACATGTCCAACACCAACTCCACCATTGATTGAAGTTCCCATTGCCTCGATCATCTTTACACAGTGTCAATACTCAAGAGATAGACACAAATGGGTAGAAGACTGAAGACTATGAGCACTGATAATGAGTAACATCAAGATCACGCGTTGAGGTTAATAATTAGCATTAGGATTATGATGATGAATGAGCAGTATTATTGTGGGTCGAGGAAATTAGATTTGCGGAAATTTTGGTGGGAAAAAATAGACTGGAAGAAGGAGAGACTAAATGATTCACTAGACTACAAGGCAGGCTTGTGACTTTGTGACTTTTCCTAAAAATGATGATGGCGATAATGGAGGAGAGAGAAATTAGTACCTGAGCTTTTTGGCGAGAATCTGGACGAAAGGATTTGGACGAATCGTTGTCTTCCACGTGGTGGACAGACGGGGCGCCGTTCCATCATGCGTGAACCCGCCCTTTCTTTTGCGTTTTCTTTTCTGGGTTTCGGGTTTTGTCGTGTCTTGAAGGGGAGGCTCGGTTTTTTAGGTTTGACTCGTTTTTCGTCGTCGCTGTTACACTTTTTTTTCCAACGAACTCTCACATCTCACATCTCTCATATCTCATCCTTCTATATAAATAAAAAATTAAAATAAAAGAGGATAAGATATGAAGGATGATTAACACCTCTTTTTTATCTATTGGTTTCGGGTTTGAATATAACTATGCATTCGAGTTTTTAATATGCTTTTTGATGTTGGATTGTCTGGGCCCTGGGGTGATTATCAAGTTAATTGCGGCATCATTTGAGGGATACATGTAGATGTAGTTTTGGACATTATACGATGAGATGACGACATTGATCCTGAGAGCATCTCCAATCGGACCTCTGCTCAATGTCTTTTAAAACTTGTCGATGCAAACCAGAAGCAACCAACCATGTCTGTAATGACACACTAGTCGACGCAGAGGATTGCCCCGAACATGTGCTTTACTGCAATATTTTTTGCAACGTGGATTTAAAGAGAGAGAAAAACAAATTGATCAAAGGAAAAACAGAGAAATAAGTAATAATGGTGATTTGGATTGGGCCTAAAACATTTGCAACTAATCCAAAACTCAATCTGTTAATTTGGCACAAGAAGTGGGCCTTGATGGTAGAGGCCCACTGAAGATATGGGAAGATCTTTTGCAGTACTGTGGGGCCCCTCTTTAACGTTTTCGCTTTCAGTTTTTGTGATGGACACTCTTCGATTCTCGGGGGCAAACTGGCAAAATCGTATGTCCTCCTCCTTTCTCAATCCAAATAACCAACGAATCCCTTCACTTTGGTGGGGGCCTATGCCCATACTGCATTACTATTAGACCAACAGTGTAGTTTCTGATAACTTTCAATACACCCCTACTTAAGATCGTTGGATTAGCGAGATTTGGAGCCCTTAGATGCAACAGGATAACAAGAACAATTAACAATCATGTGATACAGAAATGTGTCTAGTTCTTACAACAGGAGATGATGGATGAGTGAGGAAGGTAAGGTACTCTAGCAATTCTTAGGAGAAAGGATAAATATGATCAAGATGACAGTACTGGAGCATTCAGAAGTGGCATATATAGTTGGACAAGTTCGGTGGTATTATTTTATTAGATGACGTGACATAGGAGTTGTGGCAGATAGATAAATACCATGCATATTGATTGTTGAGTTGCCCATGTTACTATCCCATGCTTTGCTTTGCTCGGGTACGAATTGTTAGCTTGGTGTCGGTGATGGAACCCCACGTTGGGGAAGCTATCTGTCACGGGTTAGAATCTCACTATTCATACGACACTCAAATTATTCATTTTTTCATTTGAGTTTAGCCTAACTCATCACTCAAAGGTGATTCTTGAAAACGCAAGAGAGTTTTGGATTTGAAAACAAACGTTGTATTGAGAACATTTAGAAGTTTACAATGCATGTTTTGTGTTTGTAAGAATGAGATGAGATACCTTGACCAAAAGACCTCACCCCTATATATACAGTCTATGGAGAGTTTTAGATTTGACATCTAGACTCTTCCATATTTTTCTCTTTCTAAGTAAATTCGAGAGTCTTCTAGACTCTTCTCCCAAGATATTTACATGGAATTCTCTAGAGAATTCTTCCTAACTCTAGAAAATTCTAGAGAATTCCGGAGAAGGTAAGAGAATTCTAAAGAACTCTAGAAATATATGGAGGAGTCATGAAATTTGTGAAGAATTCTAGAGAATTTTTCAAAACCAACCTCTCCACTTATTTTATCCGTGACATGTCTCCTATTGCCTTTGTTCGTTTCCCCCCTCAATCAAGCTTGCTTGGGGTTGGTTGGTGCAAGTTCAATTCAGACGATACAGAGTCTCAGCACGGCAGCTTGCACAGTATCACGGATTAGCTAAGTGGAGAAGAATTCATTAGAATTTTCCACAAGTTTCATGACTTCTTCCTATCTTTCTAGAGTTCTGTATAGTTCTCCGGAATTCTCTACAATTGCCTAGACTTAAGAAGAATTCTATAGAGAATTTGATGTAAATATCTTGGGAGGAAGAGTTTAGATACCAAATCTTAGAACTCTCCATAGAGTAGTATAAATAGGGGTGAGGTCTTTGGCCAAGGCATCTCATCTCATCTCATCTCATTCTTACAAACACAAAGCATACATTGTAAACTTCCAAGTGTTCTTAATACAAACCTTATTTCCAAATCCAAAGCTCTCTTGCGTTCTCGAGAATAACCTTGGAGTGGCGAGTTAGGCTAAACTCTAGTGAAGGAGTGAGTAACTTGAGTACCGCACGGGTTGTGAAATTTTAACCCCGTGACAGTTGGTATCAGAGCGTTGGTTCGTACGAGAGATGGAATCAAGTATTGTAACCGAGCACGGTGAGGAGATGGCCATCATGAATGTCACCATGCGCAAAGAAAGGGGCAAATCGAAGGATGTTCGAGCGACCGTGGAGTCACGACTCTCACGAATAGAAGAGATCGTGGCAAAGGTGTTCGAGCGGCTCGAGGATGATGTTCCTAGCAACGAAACCATGGAGGTGCGGGAGGAAGACCTCAAAGGTGAGTTGCAAGGCATCCTCAATGTTTGTTTGGACAACCTTCGTAAGGAATTCCAAGAACAAATGGATGGACTTCGTGCTACTGTGGTCTCTCTTCAAGATGAGATCAAAATAATTCGGGAGGATGCCACACTATTCAAGGTCGCCATAGCGAACAACGCTCCTAACATGGGGCGGGGCACTCGGTTTGATCCACCCGAACCGAAACCTTTCTCCGGAAAAAGGGATGTCAAGGAACTTGATACTTTCCTCTTCAACATGGAGCAATATTTTGAACAACTGGGGTTCGAAGATGTAAAGAGGAAGATCAAGACCGCGGCCCTCTTTCTTTCGGACATGACGTCAATGTGATGGCGTCGTCGCTATAATGACATTCAAACGGGGACGTTCGTCCTTGATACATAGGAGGATTTCAAGAAGGATCTCAAGTTGCACTTCTACTCGGAGAACGCGCAACATGAAACGAAGAGGCAACTTCGCAAACTGAGACAAACCGGCACGATTCGAGACTATGTGAAAAGCTTCACAGAACTACTCTTCCAAATCTCGGACATGTCGAAGGACGACAAGCTCGTTTATTTCCTTAATGGTCTCCAACCTTGGGCTCAACAGGAGTTGCAGAGACGCGGAGTACAAAACCAACGAACAAGCTTGCTCGGGGTTGGTTGGTGCAAGTTCAATTCAGACGATACAGAGTCTCAGCCCGGCAGCTTACACAGTCTGACTCATTGGATGGGCTACCACCTAAATCACCATCATGTCTTGCATCCAACGAACGTCTTAAACATATGGTAAATCCTTCTACATGATCATTAAATATATGCCTCTCGGCCGTCTCATGACGAAATGTAACACTTTCCTCGAATTTTGTCCACCACAAAGAGACATCGAACCCGTGACCACACGACATGGAGAAATAGTTGATTATCATCGAACCAACTTTCCATGCGACATTATGGACCATACTACAAAATATTACTTAATAAAAAACAGCATCGCCTACTGTGAATATTCTTTGCCTCACTTTTAACCAATATCAGGGCATACCTTGAAGATTAACAAGAGCAAGTTTCCTCAATACTTGAATTGCAGTGCAAGCAAATATAGTTCCTTGGCTTCCAGGACCCATAAAAAGACCAAATCACAGCCCCATCCCATCACCGTGAACAAGATCACCCATCTCCATCCCAAAACCATGTCCAAAAATGCAAACAAATCCGAACGCAATCCGCTGGACCAAGACATCACGGACATGATCTCGACCCTCAACTCTCACCTCACCGATCTTCACCGAGCCCAAAAACAAGGCTCAAGCTCAACTGCCAACGACGAGGATGCTGATGAGAGTGGCACCAGGATCATCACCATCGCCGGGACCAATGTGGGAGCGACCATGAACGGCGAACTGGATGACGTGGGACTAGAAGACGAGCATGAAGCGTGCGGAACCTACGTGAACAGCAACTTCCAGGCGGTCAACAATTCCATTATGCTTGGAGGAAGCTACACCAGCAATGACCCTGGTGTTCAGGTGGAAATATCTGACATTGCCAAACCACATAACACCAAGCCGGAGAAGGCAATCTTGAAGCAGAAAGAGAAAGCTGCAGCGATCTAACCCTGGAGTGTTATATCACCATCTATGATCGGCTAAGATACAATAAAATTGACACCAAGAAGTATGACTTAAGGTTATGAAATGCATATTCTTAAGGTTATGAAATGCATATTCATCTATAGTAAATAAGCTGCCAGGATATCTCGCTGTAAGAAACTTGCTTACTAAAAAATAAAATCATGAATTCGTCTCATGAAATAAAGCATGCTTCAGTTCTTTGAATAAATCAGATGAAATAGTCCAAAGTTTCTTCTGAAGCTTCGGGTCTAGGGACAGAGCAGAAGGGTCGATCGTCCAGCCCTTACCACCATAGAAGTATAATCCAGAAGCATCCTGGAAAAAGTGAGAGAGTAGAGTCAAAGATCATCATTCGATTAAAAGAAGATTATTTAGTCTGTATCCATACAGGAAATGTGATAAGATGCATGAGAACGTTAAAATGCTGGTAGCTAGGGAGGCAGAATTTCTCAACTAGAAGTGAATTCAAAACATACAGGTGGTGCAAGGGCTGCATCAAGAATTGAGCTCACGCCACTATCAGGGCACTGCAGAAGACCTAGAAGTTTCAGAGCAAAAAATGCCAGACTAGAAAGACATGAAGGCACTTCGCGCATTATGTTGGTTCTCACTACTCCAGGATCAGCAGCGCTGTGAAAAAAACCATGCAAGCAGTCAGCGCATAGAAAGGTAGGCATAATATGATAGTAAACTAAAGAGGCCACATCGTGGGGTTTAAATAGCTAACCACCAACAAGTAAATTAAAGCATCACTGAAGCTATGTTTAAAGGTATGAAGATTCATCGAACATACGTAGCCAACAACACAGGAGAATGGCTTGCAGAAAGAAGAGAGGCACTACGCACATAGCAATACTTACTTGATAGAGACCGGACACCTGTAATCCATCACGCTGAATTGGCTATGGAGCTCGTGTGAGAACAAGAGAAGATACACTACCAACCACAGGAAGAGAAATACTAAAGCAGCATGAAACTACAAGTAAAAGTAAAACATAACTCGTGAGTGCAAGGGTCTTACATTTAGAGTATTCATATATTTGAGCGAATGGATACTTCTTAGAATTTGAAAACTGCTTTTCACAAAAGAACATATCGTCAACCTGCACATCATAAACTGAAGAAGAAATGCATCATTGTCTTCCCAACAAGCTAAGACTAGGGGAAAGAAACGCAATCTGAAGTAAGTCCTGCCCAAGAAATCAAAATATCATCACATTTTTTTTAACCAGAACCTAAGGTGACCATTGGGAAGAAAAACACTAAATTGTTTGTGATTGTTATCAGTACCAGTAAGTCTTAAATCAATATATATTACTAAAGCGTACATGAAGCAGAAAAATATGACAAAAGAACTCACAGAGTGTTCTTTTTTTCTTTTTCTTTTTTGCATAAAAAAAATCACGTTCTTACCATTTCGATGAGTAAATGATGTCACGTTAACTATTCGTGATGGAACAGGGCTGCTCATGAGAAGTGGTAGCAAAACCTTGGTAAGACAGAATGCACCAAAGTAATTTGCCGCCATCATCCTGCAAACCATCGGAGAGTTCATCAGAAAACACACTCAACTCCCTACTAGTAGATAGCAGTTTACATTCAGAAATGGGAATCAGTACAGTTCAGATGATTACTCGTCAAGGCCACAGGACGTGATACGACTCGAAGTTGCAAGAATCCCAGCGTTGTTTATCAATAGTTGAGCTGAAGGATGCATATCATTCTCTAGGAGCCACTGCTGAAGGGAGACTTTGAACTTTGTGATAGAAGAAAAGGATGCCATGTCCACAACAAAAGCTTTCAGTTGAGCGTTCTCATTCTGTTCTCTGATCTCAAGCATGGTCTGCCAGATACCCAAGAAAAACGACCAAGAGTGTGAGACAAAAATTAAGCATGCACTATTAGCAACACATTGGTTTGCTTACCTTGGAGAGCAGCTCTGACGATCGACCAACTGCAATAGCCATGCAAATTTCATGTCATGCTACATAACAGAAATACACATTACACGGTAAGCTTTCATGTATGCAGACCACAGAAATGCAGTAGGTGAACAAAAATATAAAACCAGAATTATCAGAAAAAGACAAATTCAGGGGAAGAAGTAAACAACTGAATCAGAAATATGCATAATTTAGAACAACACTTCAGAAATAGTGGATGAAAAGAAGGAAATATAAAATGGTAACAACATTGGAAGATTATCGGGAACAGTAAAAGCACGTAACTGGCAACGATCTCTAGCAACTTCAAGTTTACCAGCTTACTTAGCACCTAATGCATACTCACCATCAAAATGACTAAAAAGGACAGAACAAGGAATACAAGTGCAGCAATTAAAGAAGAATGGTATAACTACCCAGAACAACAAAGAATCCGTCCCTGGAAAGTGCATGAGCAGCCGCAGCACCTAAACCAGAAGTGGCCTGTCATCAGCACAATAACAATGAGGACGCCAAGCAAAAAAGGAGTGTTGATATTTTTCCTTCCTGTTCCTCTGAAATCTAGACTGAAAGATGAGCCAATATAGAAGATGAAGATGAACCAGACGAGATGCTACTTACACCAGTGATGACGCAGACATGACTCTTCACGCCATTTCTCACGAACTTCGAACTTTCCGAGCGAGGATAGGACTGGGACTTATGGCTAGATGTCGTTTGACGAAATAGCATATATTGTGAGAGAAGAAGAGACAATGGCCAAAGCACGGTCATTCTCCAAAACTCGACTGTGCAAATGAACCGAATCACTCTACACAAATCCTCCACCACCATCTTTATTCTCATCCTACACAGAAAGATTCAAACTAAGATTGACGAAAAGGAAATGAAGCGTCAGCCCATCAAGGTATTCAATACTTGAACACAATTTATAAAACAATGGAAACAAAAATTCTAATTCAAGTCATATGATCAGAAAGTTTCAAGCGTAAATATTTTCACACGCAGGCAATAACCTAAACCAAACAAAGCCTTGTGCCGACACGCGCTTCTCTACAGGCATATTATCGAACACCATACATGCATCTCACTTTCCCAAACGACATGCCCTAAACCGCATTTTGCCCATAGCAATGCATTCACAATACACGAGAAACAGAAACAAGAATCAACAGGCCTTCATTGTCGATTGTTAGCAGCAATTTAGATTCTCAGGCAGAGGCCACGATTACTCGTCATCAGAGAAGAATTGTGAAAGATAGACAAGTGGAGCGAAAGAGAGAGGGAAGAGACGGAGGAGAGTACCACCTGATCGGGAGTGCCGGTGGCGGAGATGGCGGCCGGACGGTGTGAGACATGGCGAGGGTTTTGGTAACAACTTTTCGATGGGCGGAGAATTGAAATAGTACAATCGCAACATTCGGTAACTTCGTATCCCACCAAGTTTCTCATTTCATTTTTAGTTTCACTGCTTCATGGCTCACGTGAAAATTGTCATTACACTCATACATACCATACGATTTTAGTTTCAAATTTTTTTACAATTTTTTATTATTTAAATCCGTTTTTAAATTATTTATAAAAATATTATATGATTTGAAATTAAAGTATACTGTGTGATTGAAAAATAGAGTTTAAAATGAAATGAGATAAACCTAAATTTATATGATTATTGCAAAAAAAATATAATACGGA
This sequence comes from Drosera spatulata, assembly GCA_035668315.1. Taxonomy (NCBI): domain Eukaryota; kingdom Viridiplantae; phylum Streptophyta; class Magnoliopsida; order Caryophyllales; family Droseraceae; genus Drosera; species Drosera spatulata. The sequence continues at coordinate 14,477 of JAOVYX010016090.1, read as the reverse complement.
TAAAATACATATCATAGATATATAAGACTTTATGAAAAATGATCGTTTCAAAATAGATTTCAAAATTATGATAATGTTAATGAGATGAAAAGATTATTAACAATAGAAAAAAGAAAAATTTAAACAACCATATTTGCCCACGAAATATACCATTTATTAGAACAAGTCCTACAGTGCATGCTATATTGATCTAGGAAAACTCATAATTTAACAACGAATAGTGATAATTTGTTAAAATAGACGAACGCGGACCCAACGAGATGAACACTATAATTTGACAACAAGATGAATCAATGGAGGAGATGCGGCGACATAGTTGATTAAATTGCCTTTTCTTGTTTTAGGAATGTTCTCATCAAAGTTGTAGGATGTCAAATTATAACATTTATCATTTATATTGTTAAATATGATTTTTTTTTTGTTTTAATTCAAGTATAATAATTTGATATGACATGAATTTTAATTCAAGTGTAATAATTTGACATGACATACGTGTCGATATAAAGCTTGCCACGCATACAACGATAATTAAACATACTCTCTCTTTTACATAATATATGCAACACTTGACTATTTGTACGGTCCCAAAATATATAATACAACATAACATATTTAGTAACCTTTTTACATAAAAAAAATATCAAAGCAATCACCATCTATTACAATATGTCCATTATCTTCTCTCATACTATTAAAATAAACCCCATTATTATAAAAAAATTTTTTATTCACCAAATTTCACGCAAATTCAACGCACATATAAATACGTTTGCTGGATCAAATCGTTGTCTACATTTTGGAACGGAGGGAGTAATTTTTTTGTAAATTTATCATGAAACACAATATTTGTATAAGTTACGTATTTCAACCTAATACATATTGCGGGATGATCAAATATGATTTGATATGAAAACATGATTTATATTAATACGTATAATAATAATAATATAAAATATGTATATGTTTTAATTAAATTAAAACAAAAAGAATATAAATTTGATAAAACATAATAAAAATTAACATGAGAATTTAGATGTATTGGAATGAAATATTATATATCACTTGTAAAATCATAACTTTGATAAGACCTTTAACTATCAAGTGGACATGCTCTTAAATTCTCTCACAAAACCTAAATCTACAACGACAAATTAAGATTTTATTATCGTATGCGCTCTTGAACGGGGAGAGCTAACGAGCAACAAAATGCTCCAACGTCAATCGTGTATGCAAATAGGTCAATGGTCACAGTCCAATTTCACTAACGAAAAACACCGCCGCCGGGTATAAACCACGGACAGCCGGCGACAGAAAGCAGCGGACAGCGTCAATGGCGGATTCCGCCTTGGAAAATATCAAATCTCTCCTCGAGGAGTTCCTCAGATCAGGCATTTACAGGCTCGACTCAGCGAACGCGGTGTTCCTCGACCCCGTTCGCGTTCTCAACAGGAGTTGCTCTCATTCTAGGGTTTCGCCGTCCGCATACTACTCTCGATTCTTCGCCGAAGCCGATCACGTAGCCGGAGAAGGAGAAGAGCGAGAAATAGAAGATTCTGGTAATTCTGGGAAACGGAAGCGGAAGCGGAAGAGGAATAAACCATATGCGTTGAACGACAAGGAACTGATCGCTGATCTTCGCCATCAGGTATATCAGTCTCATATTATTCATAGCAAGGTGTGAGTCCAAATTAATCCTCGCTGGTCAGTTTTGACTAGGAATCAACTATATAAAGAACTCGAGCTTGTAGATAGTCGGGATTGCATTTCACGTATGATGTGGCATTATGTGTTGTTCTATGTAGGATTTTTCATAATTGTTGTGGTTGTGGTTTTGATTGTAGGAAGCCAGGCCGCTGCTGTTAAGGGCTGACGAGGCTTTGCTCTCGGCTGACAAGCTTCTTCAAGTCATGCGTGGTCTCAGAAGTGGAAGTTCTAGATGTCTACAGACGTGTAACACTTCGAGGGAGGCAGGATGCTCTTTTATTGATCCTGGGAAGATTTGGCAGGCTCCGTTATATGAAATTACTCTAAAGTTTAGAGCAAGTGACGAAGGAGACCGAGATGAAGGTTTGTTGCTGACTTGCCTCTCCTCTACTTTTGTCTGTGATTGGGTTCCTTCATTTTGAGATGACACTGTTCTGGGTTGGATTCAGGTGCTTGAATGATAACTTTATGGCTTTTTTAATAGTGGCGAGAAGAACTTGTCATGAAAATGAGGAATCGTGCATGCATTCAGCATGGAAACTAATAGAAAATTGGAGCTACGAAGTTAGTAGTTGCCCTGATATGTGAGGAAGTGATAAAGATGGTTTAAGATGGCCTCTTCTTTGGATGTAGTTGTAAGGGGAGGCATAGTGAAAATATGAGAAAAACCTGTGTAGAAGCGAAAAAGGAAGGTCGGCTGATGAAAAACTAGGATGATCTGTTATTTTAAACTTGGTTTTTGATACGTTAGTGACTAAAAGTATTTGATGTGAATGGCCTCATCACTCATTGATATTCTTCCTTATTGCATCCTCAGGTTTGCCTCCAATTCAAGATGATGAAATTGTCGAAGTCCCTATATTCTGTAACTTTGTCTCTAATAACACAAAAGCTGATATTGAAGCTGAATTCCTTGGTGTTGAGTATATATTATCGAGACGGAGCTGCTTCTACATGGTGCATATGGTTTACTTCTTGATTTTGCATCTTTCCATGAAAATATGTGGAATACATGCTGTATTTTATTCTAATATGATCTTTCCTTCTTTTCATCATGTCAAAGTCTGACCTCGAGAAGATACACGACCTAATTCCCGGTAATGATCACTTGTTGTCATGCTTGCTCTGCAATTAAGGCTCTACTTGCATTTGTAAGTTCCCTTTCTTGAAGATGGAATTTCGGTGCATCATACAAACTAATACATGAATGCTACTTCTTTCACTACATGTTAGGGATCCTAGTCACAGCTTCTATTTGGATTCTCATGGACCTAGCTCGTAAAATATGAAACCTAAGATGAATAGCATGGATTCTCAGGGATCCTGCATGCTACAATTTTCTCGTTTCATAGAACCACATACTTTAGGAGTCAGCTGTTGATTTTTCCCTGAAATTTAACCTATTGCAGATTCGCCATTGCAGGTAACTCAGATTGTGGCTTCAACCTTATTGTGCTCGATCCACCATGGGAGAACAGAAGTGCTCTTCAGAAATCAAGGTTTGTTAAAGAACATGAACATGCTTGTGTTGTTGGAAGTTATTGCAGATTCTGCGGAATGGGATGGTGCTTCCTAATAGAAGCACCATCTTCTTCAATTACTGTACGTTGTAGTTGCTGTATTATTCTTTAGTTACACCATACATTTCGAGGGATTTTTTAAATTTTAACATCCATACTTGGTTCATTCTGGCAGCTACCCTACTTCGCCAAACCGGCATTTCCTGAAGCTTCCTGTTATGCAGCTTGCTCATACAGATGGTGCTCTTGTGGCTTTATGGGTGACCAATAGAGAGAAGCTGCGCAGTTTTGTTGAGAATGAACTTTTCCCTGTGTGGGGAGTCATATATATTACTACATATTATTGGATGAAGGCACGTTATAAATCAGCTATTTCTTTACTAATCTGTCCTGAGGTGTAGGGGTATGATTGGGACGGGATGGTCCGGTATTGATCATTTTCCGTCGCGTCCCAACATTTCCGGTATCAAAAAAGGTTTGTCTCGTTCCGTACCAAATATCCGATATCGGTTTTCTGGTAATTCGGTATGAGTAGCTTAATTCGTCCCATCCCGTACCAAATATCCCGTCCCAATTTTAGCGCATAGTTTTCATATACTTTTGAAACCTTAATTTCATTTAAGACTATCAATTTTACATACTTGTTGACATGTGAAAAAATATACTTGTTGCGGTAGGGGAAAATCAGTCCGTTATCTTAAACATTTCCCATACCATATCGATTTTTCCGGTATTTAGTTTGGGTATTCCCGTATCGATCGAAATCAATCGATATGAGTTTGGTCCGGTCCGGTTTCTTTCAGTTTCGGTCTGATCCGGTCCGATAATTTTGGGAATTTTTTACTCATTCCTACTGAGGTGACAATGCCAATAGTGCAAATTTTGATTCGATGTTGTCACCACAGGTGAAAGCTGATGGATCTTTCATTTGCGACTTGGACCTGTTTCATCACAGACCATATGAATGCCTTCTTTTAGGCTATTTATCCAAGAAGGTTGGTCTTTAAGACGAGATGGGACGCACAAGATTTGAGCAACACTATTTCTTGGTTAGAAGTCTCATTTGATTCCATCTTCGGAATCCTTCCCTTGCTTCTGTAGGTGATTGATCATGAATGCCTATCTATGACCAAATATTTGAAGGATCACAGAGTCATCTTTAGTATCCCTGGTGATTACTTGCGGAATCCCCCAGTTGGAGGTAATTAACCCGAGATAAATAGTTTCCTGTTTAGATGTTATAGATCGTATTGTGTCGCTGTATTTTACTGCAGAATTCTGTTAGCCTTGAAAGTATAACATGGATCTTTATAATGCCTTGCCGCTTTCAAGGATGACTGTGGCTTGTACGATCACCATATTGGCTTTCAATGTTACAATGCTGTATAATTATAGCAAGGACGTGAGGGTATTTTCATTTTTCTTTGCTTGGAGACCATTTCATGGAAGTTTTATCTCTTGGTAACCAACAGAGTTGCTGCTGGAGTATGCGCAAGGTCCGAGGCCTGCTCGATGTATAGAGCTGTTTGCTAGAGATATGATGGTTGGATGGACCTCTTGGGGTAACGAGCCCCTTGGCTTCCAGCAGACACAATATTTTCTGAAAGAAGGAACGGATGATTGTGTCTTGAGCAAAGACTAGCACTAGAATCATAACTTCATGAGGTATTGGTTTTCATTTCCTATCATGTTTTCAATACTTGTATGTTTTAGGACCCGTTTTCTGAAATGAATTTGGAGAAGTTCTGTGTAGAGCCACTCCATGGGGCAACGTTCCATGAGACTGGATCCCCTGTTGTAGTGCTTTGTACATCATTGAGTAGATTTTTTTTTCTTGTTTTCCTCCTTCATGTTTTCCCGCCTTTTTTTACCATTGGGTCTCAATCCAACAGTTCATAAATGATGCAGCAAAGGACAGCACCAATTCCCCACAGCAGGGAATCCAGGTTCAACGTTCCACGCATAACAAGTGCTGCTGTTGTTGCGCTATTAGCTTAGCTTTAAGTGTTCGTACCCCACCAGATAGCCACTGACGACCTAGAGTTAAAACCCGATTTGATATGTGACTGTGGTTAGCATTACTCGATCACATCTAGCCTGTCTTCGAATTGATGACCTGTATTTGCTCTGTGGACCTACCGGCCCTTAGACGAACTTTAGACTTGTGCCCGGTTTTTGGTGCCGATACAGCGAGCAGTGGACCTGTCTTTGTTTCTGAAACAGTAGTAGTACTGTGTCTGTGTTTGATACATTGTGCGGGATATGTAATGGTACCACCGGGCACCGGCGGGCTCCTAGATTGAAAACCGGGAAGCAAAACGCTGCGTTTTAGGATCTCAGAGACAAGAGCACATGAGCATGTGTGTGGTCAAGTCAATACGGTACAAATTTACTAGACACATACCTACCCCCAACCTTCAATTATCTTTTTTTTGATTTTTTAAATTTCTTTTTATATAAGCCCAGCGCACGTGGCTGGTTTTTCTTTCAAATACTGCCCGATGCCTATTTTGCTTGCATTTTTTAAGCTCGTTATTAGTCATTACCATGCCACACATTTTCGGCATTGGACGATTGGATATTACTCTGTTTCTTCCCTTCAAATTTTAACGTTACATCATTATTATGTTATTCAATATATAGTTTGAGTAATTTCGTTATTTGTCTTAACAACGTAAAAAAATTATGTCATTAATCCAGGATTGTAAAACATCTTAAACTATCATTAGTGTTTTATAATAATTTTGTGTAAAATAATGTTTGATCATCCCGCGAATAATTCATAATATGAATAATTTTATCATTGATATAGATCAGTGTTTCAATTTGAATAGGACGGGGAAGAGTATTTTCATTGATATGAACTTGTCCACTGTTTAAAAAGGCTGTAAAGCTGTGAGATCTAGATAATGAACAGCTGAAGATCCATGGTCTATAGAAAAAAGTTTAATGCCACTGTTAGAAACGAAAAGATTATTACAATAACAAGAAATAAAGAAATTTTGATGTAGATTTCCTCTATTAAAATTTATTAAATAATATTATTTCTATCTCATTGAAATTATAAATAATTGAATTATCCAATACGAATTTTAAGAAGATTCATTAATTATTTTAACAATATAATAAAATTATTTTTATGAATTAGGATTTAATAATCTCATCAATATTTTATGTTAATTTTATGTAAAAGATGTTTAATCATTTTGTTAATAATTTATACCATAATTTTTTTTTTACATCATATATCTAAAAGATCAATTTTTTTGGGATGAAAGATTGATGGTTGAAATTTTATCTTATTAAGTATCGTAGGAGTGTATGAATTAACCGTCTCGTGTCGTGGACGGGCCCAAAATAACAGAAATGACAGGGAAAGGACATGAACCACCGTCACTCCAACGCACCCACACACACCTCACACCCACTGACACCCTCACACAACACTCGCAGAATGAAAAGGATAAAGATAATGCTACTGTCATCATTACACTAATCTGCAACAAACCTGAAATCATAGAAGAAAAAGGAACTCCCTACACAACACTACACAACACAACACAACAAAACAAAACCCCAAGAAAACAAAAAAATAAAAACAATAACAAAGATAACAGCATAAATTTTGTATGGACAATAACAATATATAAAATCTTATTATTTCTAAAATTTAAAAAAATAAAAAAAAATAAAAAAAATAATTAATTTGAATTTATTTTTGACTATGCGTGTAGTCGTTTTCATTTTTTTCTAAATAGAAAACCCAGAAACAAAAATAAAAAGAGATTCCTTGTGTGCACATACAACGATGCAATCAAACGTACACCTCGTGCCTCTCTCTCTCTCTTCCCTTTCACTTCCCTTCCTCTTTCCCCCTCTGAGAGAAACTTGAACTGAATCGATGGAGATTGAGGGCGGCGACGGAGCGGAGATGGTTATTTCGGCGGCGGCGGGGGCGGGGAGGAGGAAGCCGTCGTGGAGGGAGAGGGAGAACAACCGGCGACGAGAGCGGCGACGGAGGGCGATTGCGGCGAAGATATTCATCGGGTTGAGAGCTCAGGGAAATTATAATTTGCCAAAACATTGTGATAATAACGAGGTCCTCAAGGCTCTCTGTAACGAAGCTGGGTGGGTCGTCGAGCCAGACGGCACCACTTATCGCAAGGTCGAACATTTTCTTCTCGTTTTGTTACCCTTTCTTAGCTTTCGGTGTTTTGATTTCTTCAGCAAATGGGTTTTGTAGTTTGTTGCGGATTGTGGGTTGTGCGATTCTGAGTTTTGGGATTGATTTGGGAGATTACCCGTTTGGGGATTTTGATTGATTTGAACTTTTAAGATGTGGATTTAAGGAAGCTTGATTGTCTAGGGGAATTTGATGATGGGATTCTGGGTTTTGGGGTTGAATTGTGAGGAATTGGTGATTGATTGAATTGAACGCTTACATGTCACATACCCAATTAAAAGGCTCCTAGTCAAAGTGGAGTTTGGGAAGAGAAACTCTATCCTGTACTTACCCTGCAAACTGAGACCATGATTTAGTCACTCCACATTCTTCATAGAAGTGTTATCGATAGGTATAGTTTTACGTTACCACATATGCTATGTGGTACACAGGATCGGGCACGCGAAACTTGGCATAAAAATCTTACACTTCTCTTACTGTATCATCGTCTTCGTGTACATTGTTCTCTGGTTACGGGGGATGTTGAAGTGACTGGTACTTATGATCTAGTTCGGCCTCTAGAATTAAGGTCCTTTGGATGATTGATTGAACGATATGGTAATGCTCACATGGTGCAACTGATTTCTACGGATTTCTTTTAATTACAAGGCGTTTAAGGATCCAATAAATTGCTACCTTTAGATGCTGTAAGTTAGAAAGAGTTCCAGTTTGAATTGTTTCCAGCTAGGCAGGCAAAAGGAAGTTGCAAATTTGAAGTAGTGCTTTCCAAGGGAAGTTAATTTCGATAGAGCTTTGGATGCTTGGAATGATTTAGGTAGCATCATAGGGTAATTAATATGTAGGCCTGTTGATCGTAGAATTATCTTAGATTAGTATAGTTGGTCAATGCTTGTATGTGGATTATGACTGTAGAAGTACTAGTAGTATAGTATCCCGTATTGCTTGCTAAATTTATGTTTCTAACAAGATCTATATTCAGAGTTGCCAATTAATTGTCCGATTTCTGGTTGTTTTCCAGCTGATCAAATGTTTGGGTCTGGGACGATTGTGATCCTGTTTGAGATAACTATGTTCAGATTGTTTTAGTTGCTTGTAAATGCTTATTTTGTCATGAAGAGATTTACTACCTGAATTGTTGCATTCTATCTTCTTCGAACTTTGATTAGTTTGGTAATGTGAAGTAACATGAGATCTAACTCCTCAGGGATGCAAACCGCCTCCGATCGAGCTAATAGGTTCCATTCACTACACCATGAGTGCGCGCTCTTCCCAAGTACCAAGTCCTCTGTCTTCGGTCTTTCCGAGCCCAATCCCATCCTACCAGCCTAGTCCCTCTTCCTCTGCCATTCCCAGCCCCACTCGCAACGACATGAACCCTTCATCCCATCCTTTTTCGTTTATTGGAAAATCTATTCCTTCACATCTCCCTCCCCTCCGGATATCAAATAGCGCTCCGGTTACCCCGCTTTTGTCTTCACCGACGTCTAGGGCGCCTAAGCGGAGCTTCAACTTTGATACTACCGCCATGGATTCTATGGCCTCATTTGGCTATCCTCTCTTCGCTGAATCTGTCCCCTCGAGTCCGACCAGGCAGCACAACATCGCTCCGCCTACTATATTTGAGTGTGATGAGTCCGACAGCTCGACGGTGGATTCTGGCCATTGGATTAGCTTTAAGAGATTTGCAAGGCCACCTATCCCTATTTCTCCCACTTTCAATCTGGTTAAACCCATGGTTCAACAGATGACCATCAGTAATGGGATTCAGGATAGGGCTACAGTTGCTCCGCACCTACAGCCCAAGAGTATGACGGTCAGGGCCTGGGAAGGAGAGAGGATCCACGACGTGGGAATGGAGGACCTTGAACTCACTCTCGGAAACGGCAAGGCTCGGACATAAGCTTTAGAACCTGAAGAATGAAGCCTACTCGATCAAGAGAGTGGGAGCAGAGCTTGTTCGTCCTCATGTCATTAGCGACACTGCTGCTGAAGGTATTTGTTACACCAGGAGGACAGGGGCCCAGCGAGATTCGAAGCACAACATGGTATCATGAAAGTTATTCATTTTCATTCCACTGCTTGCTTTTAACTGCTCTATGTTTATGCTCGAGTCGTTTGGGATCTTTTTAACCCAAGCATCACAATGTAGATAACCTAGGCAGTCATTCTCCTCTCGAGGAGCCTATTCACATTGTTATCACGTCGCCTTAGAAGGGATCTCCTGTTCTAGCATTTTTGTTATCATTGGTTCATTGATCATTGCTAAATTAATGGGGACGATGAGTGTCAACATGATCGGAATGTATTTCCAGACTGTCGTTTGCAATGTGTCATCAGTATTGAAAATTCGCAATTATTGGTTGTATTTGTATTTGTTTTAGAGCTACGGTTTATGTTGCTTCTTCATTTGATTATATGATAACATATCGCTGTACAGAACATGCTTTGTTCATGAAAATCGCCGGCATATATGACCCTCTGGACCTTGGACTAGTTTGTTTTTCATTACAGAAAGCGATAGTTGTAGTGCGTATTGCTTTTGATTGTAACGTTCAACGTTCTATCTTATACTATGAGATTGATGTTGCTGCACGTCGTTGTAACCACATGTATAATCACGCACCAGGACGTTTTTCAGGGGTCTGCCTGTGATCTACGTGCCCCAGCAGCTGCTTATGTAGTGCTTTGACGTGCTTGGCGAGTCCAGCTGGTTTGCTTCGTGGAACCTCATTTATCTCTCTGGAATGATCACGAACCTTAACCGAAAAATAAAAAAAAAAGCGCAAAAATAAAAACACAATATTTTTTCCGTCAGTTTCAATTTAATTGAAACGTTTCGATTTGTGTTAAATTATATAGGTAATAATTTATTTATTTTTGTTACAGAGTATGTGAGAAAGTGTTGACTAATTTAATGTAAAATATGAATATTTTAATATTTTTAAATGAAAAAATTCTTTTAAAAAACCCGTTTATTTTTTGATGATTCAAGCAGAAAAAAATTTAGTACGAGCAAATATAAGATAAGTATACTCCTTTAGTTAGCTCAATATATCTGGTGGAACTACACATATCGTCACGGCCCAACTGTTTAGTCACTTGTCACCTGAGACATTCCCCAACCTTCCGGCCCCGAAACCCCTTTTCGTTCCCCGCACGCCACTCCCTCAACCATCGCTCTCGCCGCCACCAATCCGCACCAACCAAAACATATCTAACCTCCCAAATCCCCATAATATATCATCAAATTGATTAATATAACTAATTCACTAGTGATTTCTAGGTCTATCGAAAACAAATCAAGCACCCACTCCTCGAATCTTACAACTCTAATAATCGATGGATCATCGCCGATCATCAACTACCACCACCTAATCCTTCATCATCGCCGCCGGTCAACCATGGAATCCGAGCTCAAAGACCTAACCACAACCACCAACAATCACATCCCCGAGTCCTCCCTCGACGATGCCGCATCGTCGAACCCCGACCGGCCACTCCTCACCTCCTCCTCCTCCTCCTCCACCTCCACCTCCACCGTCCCTTCCATCACCGCCGCCGAGTTCGTCGAGATGGAGAAAAAGTATGCCGCCTACGTCCGCCGCGACGTATACGGCACCATGGGCCGCGGCCCGCTCCCGATCGTGGAGAAGCTCCTTCTCGGAGTCGCCTCCGTGACTCTACTCCCCATTAGGGTTTTCGCCGCGATCGCGATACTGGTTGTGTATTATGTGATTTGTAGGGTTTGTACTCTGTTCGTGGGAGATGGAGAGGAGGAGGATTATGGGAGGCTGAGAGGGATGAGGAGGGATGTGATTGTTGCGAGTGGGAGGTTTTTGTCGAGGTTGATGTTGTTCGTCTTCGGGTTTCATTGGATTCCTGTTACGGATAGGGGGATTGATGATCGTGAGAAGTCGGGGGATGAGGTAAAAGCCCTTGGTTATGGTTGCATTCTTCAATGCTCTAATGATCGTGAATTTTTCTGTTCGAATCGGTGTCTATGTCCGTGAATCGCAGTTGATGTGAGAATAATGTTAGCTTTTGGATTTTGTTTCGATGATCGTAGTCCTTTTCGATTTCTGTTGCTATCTTATGAAAGTATTTAAAGGTGCAACAACAGCAGTAAATGACCTTTTTGGCTGATTTACTGTGGAGTTGTAGTTCAGTTTTAATCATCCGCGTTGATTATTCCCTGGAAATTCTTATTCTCAGTATGTTTGCTGCCCTACACTGTTTTTTGGGTCTCCAGTCGTTGCGTTGTTTGCACAGTGTTCTGTTCGGTATGAGGGGTTTTTCCCAGTCTTGGACCCGATGATGAAGTTTTTGTGGTGATTATTGCCACTTTGGAAAGATTTCTAATTGTGGCCTCATTCTTACCCAAAATAAAAGATCTCTGATACCCTTTTTTGTGCATGAATCATTGTGTAGATACTCTGATGCTTATAAAGCTGACTTTAGGCTTCCAGTCATTTGTGTGCTCGATGCTGGACTTTTCAGTTTGTTACCCACCTTGCCATACTAGAATGGGCAAAAGCAGATATTCTGACAGTTTATCTTCCTCTTTTTTTCTTTTTTCTTTTTTTCAGAGTAAAAACAAGGATCTACCCGAGGAACAAGAAAGACCTGGCGTAATTATATCGAACCATGTCTCATATTTGGATATTTTATATCATATGTCATCTTCCTTCCCCAGCTTTGTTGCAAAGGTTTGTTGGTCTATAGTAATGGCTCCAGTTATCCATTTCTATTCTGCTGTACATTGTGATTCCTCTCTGACTCATGCGACTTTATTTGATGAAGAGATCAGTGGCGAAACTTCCTCTTGTCGGCATAATCAGGTTGGTCTTACTTTGCTTTTGCATCTTTTGCTCAGATAGCATACGGAGTGCAACAGTTCATGTGGTTATTTGTTTTAGCTGAATACTGGATGTTTCAAGCGTCTTTCCACCCTCTTTTTACTCGTACTCAAATACCCTCAGGAGGAGATATAGACAACGGTATCCCAACCCACATTAGAGCTAAGTGTTACCCTGCAATGGTCCCTTGGGTTTAGTATATAGCAATATCTGTTTGATCCAATTAAAACATTTTAGCCTGTCAAATTGTTGTGCACTAATATGATAGTATTCGTGTTTAACTGGTGGAAACTAATATAGTTTAGCTACAAGTTATGGGGTTCTATTGAGCTTGACTGCTTGAGTTCTGTTGATCCTTTTTTCTTTCTTTCTCCTGGGAAGGGGTTGGTGTGTAGGGATTGGATGAGCAGGCAGGAAGATGGCTCATTGTTGAGACGTTGACAAAGTATAGTGAACATATGGCTCTGCTTAGAGAGTTTGAACTTAGTTGTCCTTTCCTCTCCTCTGTTCATTTGTGAGTTAGTGAAATAGGTGCTGAGTTAGTGAAATGGTTTGCATGCTATAATGTAGTAAAAAGGTACCCTGTATTGATTTTGTTTCCTTAATTCTGCAGCAAGTGTCTGGGCTGTGTCTTTGTCCAGAGGGAGTCAAAATCATCTGACTTCAGGGGTGTTTCAGGTGCTTGGATATGCAACATTCCTTTTTTTTTTATTTCTCATTAATTAGGGTTTTCTTTCATTTGTACATGTACCCTTATAATTGATGGTTTTTTTTTTCAACTTGTTCCCATGAAATTTTTGATATACTTCAAGTTTCCTTCTGTAGGGATTACATCAACATTTTGACATCCATCTATTGTATCATTAGAAAATTCATTTTCCCTGACATTTCTAAATGTTGGAATACTTCTCTTTCTTGTCAAATTGCTTGCATGAATTTGTGAACAAGTGAACAACAGAATGTAATACAGGATACTCATCTTATTTGGTGACCTACAGGTGGCGCCTTTATATATATATGTTAGCATGTGTTATTTGTGCTTACCGCTTAGGTTATCATTTTGTCCTCTTCAGGTGTTGTGACAGAAAGAATCAAAGAGGCGACTGAAAGTGATCTTGCTCCTCCGATGATGCTTTTTCCAGGTTGTTATTTATTCACGATTTCTTCTCTATAACACAGCTTGAACTTTGGTTTATTGTCAACTAAATTTCGTCATATCCATTTTTACTAGATTTCCTTGAAATCTGGAGTTCGGTTACTGAATTAATGTACGCTAATGCTAATAGTTTGATCAATTAATTGTTGTTTTCATGTCTTTGTTTAGTAAAACTAAAGTGGTTTTCCTTGTAAATGTAGAGGGCACCACTACAAATGGAGACTACCTCCTCCCTTTCAAGACAGGTGCATTTTTGGCGAAGGCTCCCGTTCTTCCTATAATTTTGAGATATCCATACCAGAGATTTAGTCCTGCATGGGATTCCATATCTGGGGTGAGTTTCCCTTTGATATGCTGGAACCTCGGAGTAGTGGTGAAACATAGATATGGTGTCAATTGTGTATCAAAATTCGTTGTGTAGAGTTGATGGTGCTGAATATGTTGTCTACCTATGTGTTCATGTTAGGTATTAAGGACGTATGCTTGATAACTTGATCAATGTTTCTGCAGTTCCGACACGTAATCCTTCTTCTCTGTCAATTCACAAATCACATCGAGGTGACAAGATTGCCCGTCTATTACCCATCCAAAGAAGAAAAAGATGATCCAAAACTTTATGCTAGTAATGTTCGAAGGTTAATGGCTGATGAGGTATGCATTTGTTATGGATCACACACTTTCTTTTTATTGTCAAATTGCATGGCCGTATTAAAGTGATTCGCTCCTGCTAAGCTTGGTAATGTTGATGCAACTATTAAATCATGTCCAAGAAGGAATGGAGTTGATGTTTAATACTTCGTTTACTTGTGGCACCTTTGGAGCTTGTTTCCTAGCTGAAGATGAGATCACAAGAGTTTTAAAAGCTTCTTCTACTGCTCTTGCGATAAGCATGGCCTTCATTATGCAAAGTTTTGTTTCAACTCTCACCTATCTACTTGTCAAGCTCATGGTCTGCTTCAGGAAGGATATATAATTTCCATTCAAAGTGTCCTATGAGCTTGTTCTGTGCTTGATTGATCATTGTTATGGTCCTGAATATAAAATGCTCCAGTATGGAA
>JAOVYX010016089.1:0-25696 GCA_035668315.1 Drosera spatulata | reverse complement strand
AAATGACATCCAAAAATTCCCTAAACTTATACACAGTATCTAAACATATAAATCTAACTACTCGTGGCGAAATTTTGCTGAAAAGACTCTTGAAACTCGTGAAATGACGACGAAACGTGAAATGCAGCTTTTCGAGGTCCTCATTTTCCATTCTTGCAATTCTTCCTCTTTTCTTCTTCAATTTCCATGCCAATCTGTCATAAAATCAAACATACAGCAGTACCAGCATTCCAAGATGAAAATGAAACTAAAAATACAATTTAGACAATACAAAAGGAATAAAAACAAGGTTTAGAACGATAATATGATGTGTGACTTCATCCACATCAGTTTACATATTTACAATCCATACAATGTAGGAATGGAATCGAGATGAATCTTGATTTATTTCATATAAACTTCTTGTTGATTAACAAAAAATGAGTTCGGGTCACGATTTGTTCTGATATCATATCAAGAAATCAATTTTATTAAAAATTTGAACTGATGATAAAAAGTTTATTATACATCTTAACACATGAGAGGCATCTTTTAGTGAAAAAACCTTGCAATCCCCAATTCATCTGCATTATTCTTACGCGTCATTCACGTATTGGAAAACCATGTAATCATTGTTAACGACGATAATGAAAAGTACTAATTACTATAAGACTTTTAAGTAAATTGACTTATTGGTGCACAGTGAAGTAGAACAGTACGAATTTTACAGAAAGTAGCATATAGGTTGTGGTAGGATATATGATCACTTGCTTTGCTCTTACAAATACATATTCGACAGATTCGGTCTACATTGTAGGGAGAACAAAGTGAATGTATGAATTATGTTGTGCGCCCCACTTTGCATGATGCGCCCAAATGAAAAATGGTATTCAGAAAACTAATTAAGTAACCGAGCTTATTTACGACTCTCATATTATTTCTCCTGCAGCGATAATGACCGCCACTCGTGCATCGAACAACACAAAACAACATGTTTTGACCGTCTTTGGCAGTGTTAGACTACTAAAATTTGTAACAGCGAAGATAAGTACGCTGAGGCTTGTGTTTATTAGGACTAGGAATATCTGCTGGTCTTGGCCAGGCTACAGGGCTTCCAATAATTTGCTGCGGGAACCTACACATTCAAATTCATCCGTCAAGGCTTGTTGCTTAAACTTGTATTTTGAACGAATGTAAACTCAATGTGAACACATTCAAGGGAAAACACTATTATCGGAACTTACACGGGGAATGTGAAGGAACTCGCGCTGCCATTGTTTGATTGAGGAGAACCCTGTCTTGGAGACCTTGTTGTCGAATCACATCAGGTTGTTGCTGATGATACACACACTAATCATACGGGCTTCGTGTGTATCCAATGCTTGTCATAAGGGTGCCAAATCTGTGATACCATTGTCGAGGCGACTCCTTCAATCCGTACAATGATTTTTTCAGAAGACAGACTCGGTCTTCCATTCCTGGCAATGAAAAACCCTCTGGCTGGCGCATATAGATCTCCTCTTCTAACTCACCGTGTACGAATGCCATCTTCACATCCATTTACTCAAGTTCAAGATCGAACTTAGCAACCAAAGGTAGAAGAACTCGAATAGAAGTATGTCTGACTACAGGAGAAAAAACTTCAGTATAGTCAATACCTTCCTTCGGAGTGAAACCCTTAGCCATCAATCTGGTCTTGAATCTCACATCGCCACCATCGCTTGCTTCTATCTTTTTGAACACCCTACGGTGCGCTTTTCCTTCGGCAAGTGAACTAGAGTCCAAGTGTTGTTCTTGTGAAGAGACTTTAGTTCCTCTTCCACAGCTGCAGTCCACTGGGTACATTCCGAACTAGCGACAGCCTCCCTGAATGACAAAGGCTCATTCTCAACTGCCTTGCTAACAATGTGTGCATATGCCACCAAATATGAATAGCCATATCGAACTGGAGGTCTGATCTCACGTCGTTTCCTGCCACGGCTAAGTTGGTATTGCTGTAGAGTGGGTCCCATCTGAATTGGATATGGTACTAATGTTTCCATTCCTGGATCTTCTGCTTCTTGAACTGACTGCAAAACATCAGTGGGAATGCTGGGATGTGAGGATTCCTCATCCTGATGCTCCACCTCAAATGTCGATCTCTTGACTGGTCGTGTCTGCTCCACCTGCTGCCGAATGCTCCCTTGTTCCTCAACATTCTTGGCTAGCATTGACTCCTCGTCAAATGTGACATCTCTGCTGATGATGATTTCAGATGATGATGGATCGGTGGAGTACAATCAGTATCCTTTCACACCTGTTTGATATCCAAGAAAGATGACCTTCTTGACCCTAGGTTGTAACTTCCCTTCGCTAACATGATAATATACAGGACAATCGAAAACACGAAGGTTGGAATAATCAGCAGGCTTACCAGACCAAGCCTCATAAGGTGTCTTCATCGATAATGCTGAAGAAGGACCTGTTTACCAGATAGCAGGCCGTCATAACTGCTTCAGCCCAAAACCGCTCCTTCAGTCCGGCTCCTATCACCATGCACCGAGCCCGCTCCATGAGAATCCGGTTCATGCGTTCTGCTATCCTATTCTGCTGAGGTGTATAAGTGACAGTGTGATGCCTCACAATGCCTTTGTCCTTACAGAACTCCAGAAATTACTTGTTCACAAATTCCATCATGTTGTCAGTTCAAAGCTTCTTGATCTGCCTGCCAATTTACGTCTCAATCAACTTCAACTATTCCTTGAATGTCTCGAATACCTCTTATTTCTGTTTTAAGAAATATATCCAGACATAACGGGAGTAATCATCGATGAAGGTCAAAAAATACTTTTTACCTCCCATCGAAGCATGCGGAGATGGCCCCCATAAATCTGAGTGAATGTAGTCGAGTGTGCTCTTTGTTCTGTGCATCGCACCTCCAAACGACACTCTCTTCTGCTTATCGAGAACACAGCCCTCGCAGAACCCAAGCTTCTGCGTTTTCAATCCTCCAAGCAAGCCTGCTGAGCTCAGTAAATGCGACGAACCACTCCCAATGCTGACAAATGTGAAAGGTGCACCCGAAATCCATCACCCACTCTTAAGTAGATGCTACCACGGACTCCACGACGGATGTAAGAACGATCGAGACTGTCTGGGTCTCGACAATACTAGCGACTGGGGTTTCCTCCTTCTTCTGCTCGTTCTTCAGTTTAGGACATTCGTTCCTCCAATGTCCCTTCTGATGACAATAGTGACAAGAGTCGGGTTTCTTCGAGGTTTTACTCTTCGATCAGTCTCTGAACTTATCTTGTTGTCTTCAATCCTGTCTCCCTCTGATGAATAGCGCATCATTAGAGCTTGAGGGCCTGGACGATTCCGAGAGCTGGTGTCTCAACTGGCTACTGGTCAAAGACGTCTTAACGTCTTCCAGTGACAAAGAATCCCTATTATGGATCATAGTAGTCACAAATGCCTCATAGTTACTAGGGAGAGAACACAACAGAATGACCGTCGCTTCTTCATCATCGATGGTGACTCCAATATTTTTCAGACCAATAAGGATATTCTGAAACTTCGTCAAGTGCTTTTCTAGTGAGGTAGTGGACTCCTTCATTTTGAAAGAGGGGAGACACTGTCTCGTGTACAAACGAGAAGCAACAGATTTGCTCATGTATAAGATGGACAGCTTATCCCAAAGAGCCTTGACAGATTTTTCCTCCAGGACGTTCTGAAGAACGTCGTCAGAAAGACACAGCTGTAAAGCCGTACGTGTCTTCTTATCCGTCTTCACCTTATCTTCGTCTTTCATTTCTGCCTGTAATTTATCAACCCTTTCCAGAACCTCTTCGATTCCTTCTTGGATTAAGAGCGCAACGACTTTGACTCTCCAAAGTCCAAAATTGTTTATGCCATCGAATTTTTCCACATCAAATTTCATAGGCGCCATTGCACTAAAATTTTTTTTCTTCCCGTAATACTGTTCATGCCTGAAACACTGTATAAACAATATCTATGTCCGTACACTGTTCACGAACTGTTCAAACACTGTTTAATACTGTTCATTTCATCTTTAGTTTTGGGAGTTTTAATCTTAATTTTAAAAAATAAAAATAAAAAATGATTCCATTCCTTTCATGAATGGGCTAATCCTTAGGGACAACTATGGAATGAAAAGAGGGGTTGGATAAGGAATATGATTCCGTACGGAATACTTCATTTTGATTTCATACGCAAACCAAACACAATTTTTTTTCATTCCGTCGGAATATCCCATTCGATTCCTTTTCCTATTCCATCCGAGGGAAAAAAATTAATTTTTGTGAAAAAATACACCAAAACTGAACCACAAAAAATATAACTTAAATCTCTAACTTTACAATGTTCGTTCCTATGCCTACGTGGGCGAACCTGATGTAGAAAATAAGGATTGAAATGTTCCAAGCTCTGATACCAGTTTGCTATGAACGGGTCTGTTAATTACAAACACAAATAATAACGAAAGCGCAAAATAAATGAGACAAAGATTTTTTACGTGAAAACCTTTGCGGAAAAAATCACGGGCGGTCTCTGACGACGAAGAATCCACTAGTCAGATGAGGAAATACAAAAGGGAACAATACGAGTATCAAAAACACATAACAAGTGACTAAACACTTTCACTTTAATGTGTTTAATGTGTTTGGTGCCACTCTTTCTCCTCCCTGCCTCTTGTCTCTACTTTCCCCTTTCTTTCCTTCTTCTCCACTGATCCTCTTGTCTCCCACTGCCCGTTGCCTCTCCTCTTCTTCTTCTTATACACAAAGAACAACGCGGACGAAATAGGGAGAAGGCCACGAACACCACACGGAAGCCACACGCGAGAGAAAGACCACGCGGAGAGGATCACACGGGGAAGAAACGCGGATTTGAGGCATACCTTTCAACACTTTTCAACTTCACATGTAAGAAGGTATGAATATATACACATAAGAGATAAGAAATATGCATTACACCAAACTGCTTAACTTTTGAACAAACAGGAACGGTTACATCATTATTTATGCAGTGAACTACAACTCAAACCTCGACAGCTGGCACTGGAAAGCGTAATACATTTCAGCTGTTCAGGACGAGTTAAAAGTGATCAAAAGACGAGTTAACTACATTTTTATTTCAACTTGTCATTTGACTTCTAACCGGAAGATTCTCATCGAAATTTGCTGCACGGCTTGTACTAAGTATAGAAGTACGAAGAATAAGGTGTAAACACGACACGACTGTATGTAATGGGCTCGAATAGAGTAGACATTTACCGCGTCCGAAGATGCATCTTGCGTGGTGAATTGAGATCCATGGCGTGCACATCATTCATGAAACCGGCCAATTCTTGGCAATGAGAATAGAATATTGGAAGATCAATGAGTGACTATTGAGAATAGAAGGTGAAAGTGAAATGGGAGAGAGATGTGATTTGTGAGGTTTAAATGAAATATTACAAATAATGAAATATAGTCAACGGCTCTCATCAAAACAATAGTTGTGAGAGTTAAAACCTTAACGGTTTTCTCTAATCCTTATCATTATAAATATATATTACAAATGTAAAAGTTTTTTTTTGTTGGTACTCCACGTATCCACATTCGATTAGTTTATACGTGTTAATTTCATATTGATTTGTACATTTCATCTTTTTATTGGTTTATTTAATGATGAATTAATATTTGATCAAAAAATGATGAATTAATATTAGTCAATAAAGAACTTCATCATTATAAAATATATGAATATTTAACTCAATCAAATTAAGCCAAAGTATTACCAAGAATTAACGGAGTCTTGGATTCAATAATCATATTGAATCTGTTATAATAATTAACATAATATTTTTTTAAAAAAATAACAAGCATATAATGTTAATGCAGGGATTTTTTTTTTTTAATAATTTGATCTTTTTCATGGGTCAATGTCTTGTCTTATTAGATTATTCGACACTGAATTAACATTATTTAGCGAAAAATTTTTATTCACTACCATGTATATGAAGTGTTGATTTCCTTTTAGATACATATCTCAACGTCTTATTAGATATATATGACTTCTTAATTCCCTTTTAATTTCATTACAAGTTAAGATGAAGAATTAATTATACCACGGCGTGAACACCACAATCAAGCAAATGATGAAGCAACGAACAAGAACGATAACACGTAATATTTAATGTGAAAAGAATCTCATGGGGTGAAAAACTCTGGAAGAAAACAAATCTCAAATCAATCGAAAAATTCTAAAGATTTGTCTTTTTCTAACTCGGTGTCCTCTGTTTTTTTGGCTCAAAACCTTGAGAAGAGTCATGAAAAGAATCTACGAACCTCTATCATATATCATTTATGTTTTGTTTATAAGAGATTGTGAGAGCTAATTTTAATGCAGTTAACACGCTGCAACATCTAGTAAATCTATAATACAAATGTAGTCCTTATTGTTTTTAAACTTTATCTATCATTTTTTTTTTTTTTTGATATGAAACTTTTCATCTTCATTCTCAACTTCTAACATGATAGTTGTAAGACAAAGCTCTTTGTATTTGCTCCTTAACTTCATTCTCAACTTCTTACACAGTAATTATTATACGACAAAGTTCTTTGTATTATTTTTTATATTTGTTTCTTAATACAAACTGATTTACTTCCAATACAAATGATATTATATTTGTGTGGTTCCTTACTTAAATTTTTTCTGACTGGCATTTGATGTATTTATTTTTCACGGATAGATTTGGACGAAAGACTATGATCAACTTAATTTTTGATATTTTTTTAATTTCCATTTCCAAAGAATCATTTGTAAGCAGAACATCTTTTTCTCCGAATCTAAGTTTAGAATCATCATTTCGTTATGCAAATAGCAATAATTGGTTTTCAAATTTGTTTTGATATCATAAGTTGTTAAGAGCTATAACAAGTCTTTTATCATCATTTGGATTTTTGATACAATTGATTCATCGATATAAGTTGACTAAGCTTTAAATTCGGTTATCAAGTCGTAAGATACTGGTGCTTCCATCACACAATAGTCAAGAGATTCTGAGTTCTACTCTTCTCGTCATAGTAGCTATCTCTAACCGTTCCCTCGTGCTTGTTTTAGGAAAAACTTTGGATACTCCATTAAGTATATATCTAATTTGACTGACCAAGTCAATATCTTTTAGAATGCAAATTAGCTTGCTTAGGGAATAATACATATGATTGTTTTCAAGAGTTGTCATACCTCCGACCATATAATTATAATGGTTATAAAACTTAATTATCGTCTCGAATTAGGATGTCTGACATTGGAAATGAAGATGAGAAATACAACCAACCAACTAATTATAGTAACATAACAAGCATATGTTACACTTTTAAAAAAAATTTCATTCTCTTGAACACTTCGTAATTGGAACTCTTCTTCCAGTTGGGTCAAATGTGATAGTTGACACTGGAATCCGTTGTGATTCGATAATGTATTGTTTATTTTTTTTTTTCATCAGTCATAAAAAAATTATTCATGAAAAGAAAATGTGTCGAGAAAGTGTTGGAGAGAAGTGTCTATAACATTTCTCAACATAAATGTTAGTATAATATATATAGATAAACATGAACAATGTTATGCAAACACGACGTGGATGATGACGCAAAATGCATTAAGAAAAAAATAATTCACGACTTCAATAATTATGTAAACTTTCATATTCGTTGTTTTATATCATGACGTTTTTCACCATGAAGTAATTAATCTCCTAAAATCATCTATAAATAAGATTAACTCATAATCATTTTTCAATAGAATTCAAATTCAAATTCAAATCATATTTTTCATAACAATAACAAAGCGATGACTTCATAAAAAAAAAAACGAAAGGAAAAAAAAAAAAAAAAACAAAGTCATGACTTGTGGAATCCATATATTTCGATGACACATCCCCTCTTCATCAATCTTATTATCACAAGCGTATAGTTGCTGCCAAACCCTCATCGCGCAAAAAACCTAACCAGTGAGTGGCTTCTCATTCGCTGATCCATCGAATATCAAATTGAGAGAGTGGACGGAAATGGAGTCATCGTCGGAGATGAATGGTGAAGAAGTGCGAGTGGAAATCCGAAGCTTAAGCGGTGAATCGATAACCCTATCGATCCCATCCACCAAAACGATACAGGATCTGAAAACCCTTTTGGTTCAATGTTTCGCTCCTGCTGCTTCATTTCCCTCATTCAACCTATTCCTCCGGGTTAGCCTCGCTTTTACTCTATTTTCCCTCGCTGTGCTTTCCTTTTTTTCCACAGTTGCTCTTAATTTGTACTACCTCCGTCTCATAACGTTTCTCTCGTTTCGTTACTTATCTAAACATGATTTAAATTTTCTGTTGACCCATGGTTATCTTACGTAACGTTTATTATCATTAATGTTTCATGATATTTTATCAAAAAAACAATCTTTGATCGTCCCGTAACACCGATCAAATTTTCTATCGTCATGCGTCTCTGGTCAAAATAATATAATTTTTTTGGAACGGAGGGGGTACCTATTTGGGGACTTTGATGGTTATGGAATAGTCGTGGTTGAGAAATCAATGCTATCAAAAACGAATGTTTTATGACGTAAGATTAGAAATTTCTATTTGTATAAGAGAGAATGTTAGAGAATTTGGCTTTAGTGTGATTGTTTGGGAGCTCTATTAATCATTGGTCGATTCTTTTTAGTGAAAGGATGTTTGATTTGTTGATAATTACTCAAAATGAATGAACGAGGATGGGAGAGTTATCCGAGACACTGTTGAATGTTGGGTGTAGCTAGCATTCCTTTTCGTGTTGGGAAGTATTGGCTTAGTGATGAGTTACCTTTCGATACTTTTTAAGGCATTAGAAAACAATCTTTCTGTTGTATTACAACAAGAATAAAATTGTGCACTTCTCAATCCCTTTCTAAACCTTGTACTTAATGGGATTATGTGGATTGTTGCTTCTTTTTTTTTTTTTTAATAGCATTTTTCTTCGTATATCACATGTCTACGTTGCGTGAATGGTTTGTGGACTTGAAGCTGGGATGATGACCAATTTAAGAGACCATTGCATAGATATTAATGTGAAATTATTGGTTGCAAGATTTAATGGGTGATCTTAATCCACAAAACAGTACCATATAAAGGAACTAGATCGGTCTAATGTTTAAGCTTTGTTCTATAATCATATCCCCTTCCGATGAGAATTACATTGTCATGATTTATGATGTTTTCCTTTTTTCCTTTTTATTTATTAGAGTGTGAAATTGGGTGTGAAAGATTTAATTGGTAGTCATACCATTAGTCCTTGAGAATTTTTGGTTGTGGTCTCTTTCAGCAAGAAGAATCGTCCAAGTGAGCCAAGTGAGAATCCGCTGCAATCTGATGCATCTACCAGCACTCTACAAATTTCTCATGAGGGGACAACACATGGAGTTGCATAATCTGCTTGGTCTGAGATGATGGAGGATCTATCGTATTTTCATAGGGCGAGTGATGCTGATCAACGAGTGGATGTTGTGCCTGGTGATGAGAGCTTATATATGTGTTCTGCTGGTTCAGATGGAAAAAATGGTTGTGGTGATGGTGAAAACGAGGTAGTGGGAGATTTGTCTCGCACCAAGTATAGTTCTCGCAAGCGTAAAAGACTGTCAGGTGAACTTAGAGATCAAGGGCTTATTGTTGAGTTTTTTGGCTGTGTCGTACGGTTTCCTGAAAAGAATGTTTGGGATGATGAGATCCGTGAGGGATTTCTCAAGGTGTTGGAGTCGGTAAATTTTTTTACAGATGAAAATGTGAATTGCATTCTGTTGAAGGAGGCCAATTTATATGGCGGTATTAAGTCATTGCCTTCATGTGTCAGCCCACCATGGTCCAAAAAAGCGCTGAAGGCTTTTACTTTCTTGAATATGCTGTCTGGGTTCTCGCAACTACGACAGGAGATAGTGACGTTGGAGTTTGTCAAAGATGCACTTGAGAAGTTTGCTAAATTTGATTTTCTTCTGGGGGTTGAGGATTTGGAGCAACTTGCTGTCCTTTTTCCTAAGGTTATTTGGATAAACTTAAATCACATCGGTCTATTACAGCTTAGTTCTTTCATGTATGAATCAATTTCTTTTGCTTTTGTTCTTGGTTTCACAAAGAACCAAATCACCTGTTTTCGTTTCTCTGTCTGCTTCAATTGGTTGACGGTAGGCTAGGAAATGGTTTTAGCCTAGGATGCCTTAGGGAAGCCACACAACTGAGCGAAATTATTGACTGGATACCTTGATAAGCCATATGGTGAAAGTGTAGGTAAATGTATTCTCCTCCTTTCTGTTTGATGGCTTTGAATTTTGATCTTAACCTATTGTCCTTAATTTCCCTTCTTCCGCCGAAGGAAATATGACATATCAAAAATAGGTGTTTTTTTTTCCTTTTTATTTTTGATACGGTGTATAATAAGACATTAAATTTCATTGCTCATCTCAGAATTATATATAGTTGTTACACTTGTAAGGAAATGTCCTAATTCCTACGTAGGTGACACTCTGTAGGAAAAGCAACCATTGTGTGAGTAGCTTTATTTGCTTCTCGAGATACCCATAAATAATGAAACTCGATAAAATTATCTAGGAACATCAAACAATTTTCAATTATGCGTCCATCTTGGGACAGATCTGGGCAACCTGTTTATAAGCATGTTTGCCACCTGCCGGTTGTCTCCCTCTACCAATTACCCTTGGAAGCTTGAGAATCCCTTCAGCCACAGCAGGGGTTTATACATATTGGTGATTTTGCACATAGCTAAGAGGTCTGGGTTCGAATGACATCTCTCAGGGGCTGCTACTCTTAATGAACTGCATTGCCTGCGCAGTCGTAGCTTTAGGTTTGTTTCTCAAGTAAGCTCTCGTCACGTAGACTTTTTTAATAACATGGGATATGTATATGATCTTTTTAGTTTGAGGTTCTTCGGTTGCTATAGATATTTTGTATTGCAAAATCACCTAACAGAAAGCATGAACCAAAACAAAAGGTCCGCCCCATCCGTGAGGAAATATCTCTTTAGCATCATTAGAACTTGTGTCCTTTTATGTTTTTAGTTGTACATAATAGCATGACCTCAAAACATTGTGTTAGTACCACAATTTTAGTCCTTTTTAGCTGTTGAAAAGTTAAAGACTCGTGCATTGCATAGGGTTTTTATTTCCTAATTATTCAATATATTTTTGCTAAATTGTTGCAAAGGGATTAGTTGCACACGGGTTTGCTTTAATCCAGTTCATCTCAACTAATTAATTTGAGTAAAGCTTAGGTTATCCAACTCAAATGTGAACCAACTTATTCTCAATCTTAGTTGTTTGCAGTCTTGAGTTATCCATTTTAACTCCCTCGATAACATCTATAAATTCCAATCTAAGTGCTTAAGTGGTTTTGGTGCATAGAAATAACCAACCTTCAAAAATCAATCCTTGCATTACCATTTTTAGTCAGTAACCAACTTACTCTCTCTCTCTCTCTCTAAAAAAAGAAAAAGAAAACAAAAGAAAAAGAAAACAAAAGAAAAAGAAAGAAGAAAAAAAAAAGAAAACAAAAGAAAAGGAAAGAAAAGGAAAGAAACTGCTTCACATGAATCTGTCAAGTTCACCAAGAATAAGAAAATGGTCTTTGCCGAGACATGTTACAAACTATGCCTTACGCAACCTTATACATAAAGAGGATAAATATCTATCACTCAAGCATAACATCATAAAACAGATTTATACAAAACATATACATGACGAATGCCTTTGAGAACTTTTGATCACATCTATATTGTACACGCATGTTCATCCTAATTATCATTTACATGCTTGCATTGATAGCTTCACATGTGCTTGCATCTCGGAGTTTCCATGAGCAAAGGATTCACCCCCTGCATTAGATAGAATCATGGAATGATAAAAAAAATAGAAGGATCATATGATATAAGAAGTAAGAACATACAAATATTTCAAATTGATGTAACAGTATAAAGTAAGTAAATTAATTCGAGCAATAAAATCTATCATTAGTATATAGTTCATATTTCACAATATCTTCAATAACCAATCACTATGAATTTATTCAGCATAACACTTAAATTTTCATAATTAGACATTGCATTTCAAATTTCTTAAACAAATGATTCATAAATTCATAGTTCATTGTTTGAAATGATACCGTTATAAATATTGACCATTATGAATGCTTTTTTTCATTGATAATTTAACTAATAACATACTACCTCCGTCCCAATTTAATTGCAACGGTTTGAGCGGACTCGAGATTTTATGTGTGTGGAATTTGTATGGAATTTGGTGAAGAAAGAATATTTTTTGGAGGTAGTGGGGTGTAAGTGGGACTTAGAAGAAAAAATGAGAAAAGAGGAGGAAGGAGGTGATATGATAGTTTGATTATATTAATATACATTTCATTAGCAAGTAAGGAAAGAGGAGAAGTGTTGCATTTATATTGGGACTAACAAAAAAAAGTGTTGTAATTAAATTGGGACGGAGGGAGTAGTATAAAATAAAGAAAAAAAATGAATTTACCAATTGATTAGATTAAATATAATACACAAACCGTGTTCGTTTTTCACTTGATATTTTCAATCTAATTGAATTTTCTTGCTATTACTTCCAGATGAGGTTGTCGGGGTGCGTAATATTCAACAATAAGCAATTGATATTAGATATGAAACATAAAAATTGATCAAATGCAGGATTTAAAAAACTATGGATAACATCGGGGAAACAAACGTAAGGAGAAATTTATACCTTGTGTAGTCATGTGTTTCCATTTCTAAACCTTCACTCTAAAGAGAATAGCTACTTATGCTCATCTACTTTTTTGTGTGTGAAGTATTGTTGTAGTAGTAATAATAAAGATATGGAGAAGAACATTAATATTTTGTGAAATATAATAATAACCATACTCGTGGATTTTGCTTGAGCCCATATATAGCTTCTCGAAGGCAACATACCTTTCCTGTCTTCCCCCGAGCAACAAAATCAGGAAGTTGCTCCATATACACCTCCTCACTCAAGTTGCCATATAAGAATGCATTCTTCACATCTAACTGAAAGATCGGCCAATCTTTGTTAGCAGCAACATAAAACAGGACAGGAATAGGATTCAGTCGAGCAACTGGAGAGAAAGTTTCAAAGAAGTCAACACCATAAGTTTGAGCATAACACTTTGTAACCAAGCGAGCTTTGAATCGTTCCACAGAGAAATCAGGTTGATACTTCATACTTGACAGTATACACCCATCGACAATCTACAACCTTAGCACCAAAGGGCAGATCCACAAGATCCCAAGTGTGTCAAGCCCATAAAGCATCCATCTCCTCTTTCATCGCATGTCGCCAAGTAACATGCTTAACTTCATAGTTCCAAGGAATGAAAATGACAAACAAGGAAAAGGAAAAACTACGAAGGTTATGAGGAAGATGAGAAAAGGATATTACATTGGCGATGGGATATTGTGTACATGAGTGAACTCCTTTTCGTTGAGCAATGGGAAGATCCAAAGTAGAAATGGAGGACTACTCAGTCAATGTCGTAGATGATAGTGAAGGATCTTGTAAGACAGACCGACGCCTAGTGTATACATGTCCAAACTGTTTATCCTCGACTGGTGGTGATAAAGGAATAGGGAGAGGAATCGATAGTAGGTTAGAGTCAATATGTCTACCCTCATGAGAGAAGTATGCAGTACATTCGAGAAATATAACATCAAGTAGAACATATTGCAATGACCAATGGGATCGTGACATAGGTATCCCTTTGGGGTGGCAGAGTACCCTACAAGGACACATTTTACAGATCGAGGAATAAATTTGTCCTGACTTGAAGATAAGGAGTGAGCAAAACAAACACATCCAAATACACAAGGGGTAAGATTAAATAGGACGTGTAAGGTAAAGTAGTTGAAATGAAAATTTTCCACCAAGGATAGATGAGGGTATGCGATTGATTAAATAACATGCCGTCAAAATGGCATCACCCCAATATGATCGAGGGAGGTGCATATGAAACACCATGCTTCGTGCTACATCCAAAAGATGTTGATGATTATGTTCTACAACCCTGTTTTGTTGTGAAGCGTGGGCACATGAATTTGATGAATAATGCCATGCAACGTGCAAAAATCATTAAATGAGGAACTTAGGTACTTGCGTGCATATCAGAACGAATAACACGTATACAAGACTTAAATTGTGTTTTGATCATGTGATAAAATTTCTGAAAACACTGAGAAAGCTTTAGACCTCTCATCAAGAAGATAAACTCATGTCATGCGAGAAAAATCATCAATAAATACTATTAAGTAGCGAAAACCAAAGATACTGTTAACACGACTAGGCCCTCATATATCAGAATGGATAAGTTCAAATGGAAATGAGCTTCTTTTATTTATGCTGCTTGGAAATGAAACACAATGATGCTTTCCTAGTTGGCATGCCTTGCATTCAAAGGATAAAGAAGGACTAGCACTAACAACTTTATGAAGAACAGACGCAGACGGGTGGCCAAGCCGTAGATGCCACTGGAAGGGAGAAACTGTAGAGGAAAAGACAACACCGGCAGGAGGTATATCACCAAGTATCGGGTCTAAGTAATACAATCCATTATCAATCCGTCCACCACCAATCTTCTTCCCCGATTGAAGGTCTTGCAAAACAAAGTGGGCCAGAAAGAAAGTTACTGAACATTGTAGAGATGTGGTGAGTCGGCTGACAGATAACAAGTTTAATGAAAACTCTGGGATGAAGTAAACGTTATCGAGAGGAAGACGAGACACATAGGTAGAACCAAGTCCCATGACAGATGAAGTCATACCATTTGCCACCCTCACTGGAGGTATTGCAGAGGTGAATTTAATGGAGAGAAGAAGACTAGGAGTACCTGCCATGTGGTCAGAGGCACCAAAATCTATGACCCATGATGTAGTAAACGCACTACCTGAGGTGGAAGCTGCTATAGTGGCTGTAGCGGAAGAGGAATCATTTCCAAAGGTAGAAGATACACCAGGCAAGTTAGCATCAGCGGTAGCTTCCATTTGATGTGCGAAAGGAGGCTTGTCAAATTTCTACCAACATTTATGCGATGGGTGATTTGTGTGTTGGCAATGCACGAATGGTTTACCACGTCCACGGCCTCCATTATATCCACCTCCTTGACCTCGAGCTACCATAGAGAAGATATGGTGGCTATGGTGGGGTCAACTGAAGGAGGAGGCGATGTCTGAATATCAAGCCGCTGGATGCGTGAGAAAACATCTTCAAAACCAAGAGCTGTCTTGTCAGTGATCAACTGTCTGCGAACATGAGAAAACTGTGAATCTGGCCTAGACAAAAGCTTGCAGACATGGAATTCCTCGAATTGATGCTTCTGAATCTCAAGGTCCTGCATAAAAGGTTGAAGAATCTTCAATTCATCCAACATAGACTTCAGCTCGGTGAAGTAGACAACGAAAGGTCGGTTGCTATTTTTGCACAAGAAAATCTTCTCATAGAGATTAAAGACGCACATTTTTCTCATGCGGGTACATCTGTGCAAGATGGTCCCACATAGCCTTTGCGGTGGGTAGAAACATAATCCCTTGAGCGATGATAGGCTGTTGGTCATCCACGTAATCACCATGCTTTCCTTCCTTTCCCATTCTTCGAAGCTAGAATATTTTTCGGTGCATCATCAGTTAGGTGTTTCTTCATCTTATTCGCAATGACAAAGATATGGAATGCACGAGCCCATAGTAAATAATTTGTTCCGTCAAGTTTGATGATAGTACCAACTAAGAGTTTCGGGTCTGAAGAAGAAGCAGCCATTGAAATAGGTGACAGATAATAGAGTCTGTCGAGAAGTAAAGATAGCAAAGGACCCGAAAATAGGTAATCAAAGCGATGAAAATATAAGGAGGCTCAGCCACAACATCACTGCAACGGAAAACTGAAACAGAGAGGTTGGTGGCTGGTTCTGTTCACCGGCATGAGAGTGAACGTGCCTGCATCAGCCTGTGCGAGGGTTGAGAAGGACTGAATTAGAGTAGATTTAGACCTGAAGTTGCGATGTTCGTGACCAGCGATGGGCTTTGGATGGGATACTGACCAAATTTAGGTGGGTGGTCGATGGCGGCTGATGGGTTGTTGTGGCTGATTGGGGTTTTGTGAGAACCCACTCTGATACCATGTTAAAGTGGAAATTTGGGAGGAAAGAACTTATTCTATTATGGGGGTCTAACTCCCAATATATAGGAGAGCCTGACTAAACATAAGGATGTTACAATATACGGTAGCAACTTTAGTAACAGAAAGAAATCAAATCATAACAAATTAGGAAAGAAATAAACATGAATAACAGTCTATACCTGTTATCAATGAAGTTATATTACAGAAAATTGAAATTGCACTCACTTTTTTTTTTTTAGGTTTGAAAATTATTGAAAATCAATGATGTGTGATAATTAACGAAATATTCAATGCTTTAATCAATTCAATAAGTTAAATATAGTTATAAATTTGTCAAAACTCGATTCCAACAGCAAGGAATTTCGAAAATAGTAATAGAAATATTAGGATATGTATATGATAATTAGACATTAGAATTCAATAATTAAGTATTATACATCAACAACAACAACAACAACAAATTAAGTATAATACATCATATTGAAAAAATTAGAAGCTATGTTATGTTTTACAGAATTTATTAAGATTATAAGTTGTGTCGACCATTAAATTAAGATAAGTTGTGTGTATGCTTATATGATATCAATTTGATAATAAGAAACTTATTTGGTTTGTTTTTGAATAAGTAACTTAAATATGAAGGGAAATTCGTATATAATGTTGGATAAATAATGGTGTAGTTGCAAAGTAAAATAAAGATAAAAGATATGAAGAATTTTTACCAAGGAACTCGATGTTAAAAAAATTCACCATGTGTAGCACGCCACCAATAATTCCCAGGTTCTCTTGCAACTTTTGTGCATCTAAAGCATGCATGATAATATTAAGTTTATCTTTCTCCACCATTGAATTTGCCTAGCAACACACAAGTGTATGTGTTGCTAGCAATAAAATCTCTTTTCCATATTTTTAAATATTAAAATATTATTTAGGTTCTTAATTCTCGCTAAATGCTCAAAGCAACGTTTCTTTGAAATTTGGCATGTTTCTTTTCTTTCATTCAGGTGATATCTTTTTCCAGTCACGAAGCAGTCAGTAAGAAGTCTGATGATGTGCTTGTCATTTGTGATCTTCCTAGACAAAATGGGCACCAACTAGATAAGACGGGTAAGACTGTAGCTAAGTATCACTTGTTTTCATCACTAGCGGGTTATTTTGCTACAAGATCTTTATCAAATTTCATATCACATATTTTTGTCGGGCATAATCTATTTTTGACGTTTGTGCAGTGCAGCTGGAAAAGCATTTTCTTTGGCCAAGATCGTCAACTATATGAGGAAGAGGGAAACAATCTTCAAGAGAAATTTACAGGACCTTCTCAAGCAATATAAGGTACTAATGGTGCAAAAAAAAATCATTGTTTATGGAGGCTGGGGAAATTTCTGCCAGTGAGAACATGTCGTGGGATAAATACCAATCCATTAAAATGTTTCATCTGAGTAGACATTACCAAAACTTGGAATTTAGTGAACTTTTGTCAAATTTTATGAACTTGTAGTGCTTGAAAGCTTATTTCGGTTATGTTTAAATGTGTCATCAGTCAAGGGGCTCAAAGGTTATTTGAGAGCCTGGCACTTTGAACTCCAAAGTTAGGATCAGCTCTGAGTCAGAATACTCGACTCTTGAGAACTACATGCACCCTTCACTTGCTTGTACATCCCTAGTAATTTAGTGTAAATTCAAGAATTTAAAGAATTCTGCAGGACATTGCTGATGCATGACTTCTCTCTAATAAATATAAAAATCCCAAGAAGCTTCTTATAGTTCATAAACATAAAAGGTTTTATCAACTAAATACTGGATAGCTCATTGTCCTGTTTTGGTCGAAAACCTTTCAAAAACTTGCTCTTTTCTACTGCAAAATTTCATTTGATTGGTCCTGTGTTATTCGATTTGTTGACCTGGGCTTTGAAAAGCATGGATGCGAGAAAGTAGAGTCGTTGAAGGATGTGGTTGCCTCCATGAAGGAAGCTGGTTTTCCCTTCCGTATCAATGGTGTGAAAAAAAGGCGAAGATCTTCAGGGGAGGTGCCCGCATCCCCTAGAATCCAAACCTGATGTCATGTAAGAGCTAGGATTTTTTTTTTTTTCTTTTGTTACTTCGATGTGCATTGTCAATATCGTAGTCTATGTTCTAAGATAATTCAAGTAATCACATCGATGAATGCCACATCATTGTCTACCAAAAGAAATTTGCCAACCAGTATATATGGACAGGACTTATGGAAAGTTTTCCAGAACATAGAAATGAATATGCATAGTCGATAATTTTTTCGCCTTGATAAACGTATATCAATGCTCAAGCTTCTGGTTGACTACTCTGAGAAATCATTGATGAAGATGGACAAAACAACACATCAATGCATAAGTTATTGGTATTGCTGCATCCTGGTTGATTTTTTTGAGTTAGTTGACCCACTCCCTTCCCCAATAACTGAGGGGTGAAAAACGAAACTGCTGCCATGAAAGATTTTATTTATGGCGAGTCTATTCTTGTTTGTGTATAATATGTTGTGTTGTTATTGTTAAAATATTAGATATTTTATTAGATATTATTTTATATTAGAATATCCTTATTTCCTATCTTAGAATTATCGTTAAGATTTTGTTTCCTAGTTTACTTATTAGTTGTAATCTTTTCTTATCTTGTACTTGACTACTATATAAATATAGAATATGTCTTCATCAATAATAAATCATATATTCTCCTCTTTTATTCTATTTCGTAACATCGTATCAGAGCCTTCGCTTCTAATTTGATCTAATACCAAAATACATATCTTTGTTACTGTTCCTACGAAATACTACTAGTTTTTACAACTATTGCTACTGTTTCTTATACAACTACCATGATATGACTTCCTGACGAGGCTATTTCTTATTTATTGTTGTGACTTCGAAGTGTTTCTTATCTACTAGTGTGGTTTCGGAGTTTTTGTCATCTACTATTGTGACTTCGATGTGTTCCTTATCTACTGTTGCAGCTTCGGATTGTTTGTCATCTATTGTTGTGACTTCGAAGTGTTTCTTGTATACCGTTATGGCTTCCTACCGGGAGTGTTCACTGTTTACTGTAGTGGCTTCGTCACAAATTGAAGTATCTTTAACTTGAGGGGGAATGTTATAATATTAAATATTCTATTAAGATTTTATTAGATAATATCGTATGCTTACTCCACCTCATGAAAGTTACAACGAATTGATCGTGCACATATATCGAGGTGAACTTTGACTTGCCTCGCGGGACGATCAAATGATGTTTTTGCAAACTTTTCGTGAAACACTAATGATAGTTCTTGCTGTGTAGTATAAGTTGGGTAAAAAACTTTCGTTTTTATGTTATCTAATGATGAAACGAAGTTAATTAAAATACGTACGAAATAGTGTCAATTGTCAATTTGTTGTAATTTTCATGGGACGGAGGGAGTATTAGAATATCCTTGTTTCTTACCTTAGAATTATTGTTCAGATATTGTTTTCTAGTTTACTTAGTTGTATTCTATTTTTATCTTATATTTGATTGCTCTATAAATATAGAATATGTCTTCATCAATAATAGATCATATATTCTCCTCTTCGAATCTATTTCGTAACAGTTACAAATAAATGTGACATCTACTTGGTGACTACAGGATATGCATCAGCTGTCTCCTACAGAAATAGTGGAACATCTGAGGAAAGGAATTGCCTCTGAAGGACAGGTAATTATTATATCTCTTGTGGTGTATTAGAAAAGTTAATGGTCTAAATTACCTTCTTGTTTGATGTGCCAATTCATTCAGGAAGCAGTCTCCTTCTAGCCGGTTGTATACTGTGCCAGGAGCAAAGTTTTCTAAGCAGTAATTATTGAAAATTCACGCTGCAGATAGTACATGTGGAGGAGATTGCTGCTAGAGTGGCCACCTTTACTGAAACTCCTATGGAGCTGTCAAAGCTTGCAAAATCTGCCTTTGAATCTCTCTGGATAAAGAAGCTATACAGCCACCAGGTCTTCATGCATCCTTGTTTTTGAAGTGAGCTGACTTAGAAGTTCAAATATATGCATGTAGAACGTAGCAAAATGACTTTTTGGTGTGCTACATTTACAGAAAGAGTCAATACTGGCTTCCCTAGCCGGGAAGAACGTTGTTGTGGCCACTTTGACATCCAGTGGGAAATCTCTCTAGTATAATATCCCCGTTCTTGAAGTCTTGTCTCAAAATATGTTAGCTTGTGCTATGTACTTGTTTCTTTAAGTTAGCTAGATCAAGAGACGGAAGAACTAAGGATTTACGTCAGGTAAAGTATGTTAAGGACGATACCGAGCATATTCTTACGGCTGATGAGGACATTAAGGAAAGATAGAGAATATTTTGACTAACTCTTTAATTGCACAAAGGAAGTGCCCCTGAATGAAACAAGTGGGAATGTAGATGTGATGATGAACCGATGTTATTTTCGCTAAATTAGGACAGAGGAAGTTAAGGAGGCTTTAAAATGGATGAGCTCAAGAAAGTCTATGGGTCCAGATGAAATCCCGATCGAAGTTTGCAAATGTCTTGGGATAGAAAGAGTTAATTGATTGACAAAACTCTTTAATAAAATTTTGATAGATAAGAAGATGCTTGATGAGTGGAGAAGGAGTACTTTGATTCCCATGTACAAAAACAAACGAGATGTTCAAACTGCTTCAATTATAGAGGAATCAAACTTATGAGTCACAATATGAAGTTATGGGAGAAAGTGATAGAGAAAAGATTAAGAAAAGCTACAGGGGTGATTGAGAATCATTTTGGTTTCATGCCTGGTAGGTCAACCATGAAACCTATTTACGTTTTGCAATGTGTAATGGAACGTTTTAGGATATAAAAAAAGAATTTACATATGGTTTTTATCGACCTGAAAAAGACGTATGATTCTGTTCCAAGAAAAGATTTGAAAAACTTTAGAAAAGAAGGGAGTGACGAGTAGGTATATTGAGATTGTGAAAAACATGTATGAAGAAGCTGCTACATGTGTGTCGACTGTTTTTCTTATTAAAATGGGTTTACACCAAGGATTAGTTTTGAGCCCATATCTTTTCGTCTTAGTAATGGATGATCTCACTAGGCATATACAAGATGAAGTATCATGGTGTTTACTTTTCGCTGATGATATTGCTCTGGTGGACGATATGAAAGAAGGGGTGAATGAAAAACTTGAGACTTGGAGGGAGGCGTTGGAAAGTTAGGGGTTAAGGATCAATAGAATCAAGACAGAATATATGGAATGTGTCTTTAATAAGAGTAATCAAACAAATAGTATTGTTGAGAATAGAGTCTCCCTAAAATGGATTCCTTCAAATATTTAGGTTCGATGCTACATAAAAATTGAAAAATTGATGTAGATATTGATCATATGATTAAAACAGGTTAGCTGAAATGAAAGGACGTTTCAGGGGTGTTATGTGATCCTAAAATACCTATCAAGTTAATAGGAAAATTTTACAAGACAGTTATTCGACCAGCGATGTTGTATGGGTCAGAATGTTGGGCAATTAAGTGACAGCATGTACAGAAGATGGGTGTAAACGAGATGAAAATATTAAGGTGCATGTGTGGACATACAAGAATAGATAGGATACGAAATGAAATTATCAGACAGTAAGTGGGTGTGGCTCCAGTAGAAGATAAGATGAGGGAGTCACGACTAAGATGGTATGGTCATGTAAAACGCAGATCAGTCACAGCTTTTATTAGGAGATGTGAAGTTTGGGAGTTAGCACATGTCAAGGGAGGACGAAGGAGACCTAAACAGACCATGAGAGAAACCTTGAACTATGATATGGCCTATCATAATCTAACAGAAGATGGTGTAGATAAAGTCTTGATTTGTTGTTGTTGCTATGTACTTGTTTCCAACGAAGGCAAGTATCTCGATTTCTACATATGTATTTGTGCAATGTTTCTGTCATCTTTTTATGGTTTCCAGTTCTATTTTCACATTCCTTCTGAGTAAAGATGGTTTCATGTTGTGGCTGGCATTACCGCAGGATCAGTTGAGAGTATTCTTGACAATGGTTAAAGGAGTGGATATTAACTTTAATGTTGGGATATATGATGGCGACTCTTCTGAAGCTGACAGGACTTGGTTGCGGGATAATTTGATATCTCATTTGTTAATCTGAAATATATTGCAGTTTATGGCTCCAACCCTTCTTTTGTGCTCTGCACTGCGACTTCTGGTAATCCACATCAACACGCAATGGTGAGTGTCTGAGATGCAATGTCTATGCTGTCTGTATGGATAATAGTATCCTTCATACAATGGCATAGCAATTCTGAGAAGCAATCCATGCTTTTTGAACCGATATGTTCATGAAGCAATGCACAACTCCACTCACCGCTTAAGGCCCCTGCTTAAGTACTCAGTTTAGTGCTATCAAGTTGTTATGGTCATTGAGGTGGTTGTTTCCACTTCTGCTCAAGAGGCTTAAACCGTTTTTAGGATAAGTGAGGGCAAGTTTTACCCCTGCCTTGTATAACTCTGACCTTAGTGGAATTTGTTGTATTTCAGACATATTTTGGAGGTGGAACAGTGATATCGTGCTTATTTATTTACATTTATGTTTTAGGAACTTGCCGGTTTATCTTCTTTGGAGCTGATTCAGAAGGACGGGAGCCCTTCAGGCCCAAAATCCTTTGTTCTGTGGAATCCACCTTTGCATCCCAAAACTGTGGGTCCTATTTCTGATTTAGTTCTTCAAAGAAGTATTCCAATGTGAGACTCTTATTGAACTCCGTATTGCTGCCAAATTTGAACAGGTGGTGGAAAGTGGTACTGGTGACAAGCCTTTTACAAAAAGGAAAATTGTTCTGAGAAGATCAAGGTAGTATATCTAAAATATCAGCCAAATATTTTGATAGTCGAGGAACATTGTTACAGATGATGTTTGTTATAAAGGTAAGTTTTCGTGTGGAGGTACTGTAGAGATGTTTCAAGGAGCGACAGTTCTATTGCATTTGGTTTTCCTTATTGCTTTTATGTCAGCTTAGGCGTTCGGAATTTATATTGGTTTATATTGTCATTCTTTTGAAGTTCCCCCGGAGAATCTTTATGTATTTAAGCAGTTGAATGTAAAGGCGGTTGTTATTTCCCTTATTCTCATTCATTATATTCCATTTCTGGTGCTTTCTTAATTCTTAGAACTAAATCATCTCATTCTCTGCAGCCCAATAATGGAACTCTCCAATCTGCTAGCGGAAATGGTGCAACATGGACTACGTTGCATAGCTTTCTGCAAAACACGGAAGCTTTGTGAACTTGTATTGTCCTACACGTATGTTACCTCCTGCATTTAGATGATTTCCTTTCTTCTTTCTTTCGTCCTTTTCATCTTCCTTTCCTTTCGTCCTACACATAAGCTCACGAATATTGTAATACCTTTTATTTTTATGTCCTTCCCCTATTGGTTGCTTATTTTCACTGAAATGGTCTCTTTTGGCCTAAAGGCGTGAGATTCTTCAGGATATAGGACCTGAGCTTATGGATTCAGTGTGTGCCTATCGAGGAGGCTACATGGCTGAGGTTGGCATGTATCTCTTTTCTGCAACAACTGTATTGAACTTGATTAATGCCATTACTCATTAGAAATCTACTTGACTTCCTCATGATTGAGCAGGATCGGCGAAGAATAGAGGGTGGTGAATTTTTTTGCGGAAAACTTCGTGGAATTGCGGCTACCAATGCCCTTGAATTGGGGATTGATGTCGGGCACATTGATGTGACTCTGCATCTTGGTTTTCCTGGCACTGTGGCAAGGTAAACAACATAATCCACAGGATCTGAATGCGGATATGTTGTTACTCTTTAGTTTTCCACGTCCAAATTTCTCATTTATTTTCCTACTTTAGCTTATGGCAGCAGGCAGGTAGGTCAGGGAGAAGGGGGATGCCATCTCTTGCAGTGTATGTTGCTTTTGAAGGGCCTCTTGACCAGTATTTTATGAGATTTCCTCAAAAACTATTCTGAAGTCCTTTTGAGCGCTGCCCTATTGATGCACAAAACAAACAGGTAGTAGACATTCTGATTTCATGGCTGAGACTCCGATCAGCCTGTGCTATATGGCGACAAACTTAACTTTGTGTCTTCTAAAATCTTTTCCTCAGGTGCTTGAGCAAAACCTTACTTGTGCTGCTCTAGAACATCCACTGAGCTTGATTTATGACGAGAAGTTCTTTGGTTCTTGTCTGAATAGCGCCATTAAGGCACTTGAGAGTAGAGGCTACTTATCTTGCGATTCATCACACGGCTCTGCTCATACATGGAGCTACATTGGACAAGAGGTACTGAGTTATTTGTTTTGGCTGGTAACATTCTGGCATACTTCAATTATCCTTGGCAAAATTGGACTTCTGTTCCGTAACCAGAAGTATCATCTCCGAAAGGTATGCCCAAACTTGAGAAGCTAGTTCGCCACGCTGATAGCATTACCCCCGAATTGACTCCCTTGAAAAAATAAAGGCTTTAGTCTGAATGAAGCTGTGAGAGATAGGACATGCTCACTTCTAGTTTGAAGCAGAAATATGGTTGCAAATTAGAAGTCCCTTTGTCCTCGAAAACAACAATTTCTTTCATTGGGGACATAACGTGATTGTAATTGACCAAAACTAATCCATTGATGGCATAGTTCCTTCAATAAATCAAACGTAGCCAAGAAAAACTCCATCCTCACAAGTATCTTCCAAGCTATCCAAGATAAGGCACAGTTTTGATGCTCCAATCTGTATATACATTACTTTATCGTGTAAAATCAAACAATTGGGTTGTTTAATGAAAGAAACACATCTATTTGATAGTCAGCATTGATGTGTAATATAAAAATTAAGTTCATTTATACCCTACTTGAGAGAAACAGCAGCACGGTTAAAGATACGGTATCCAATAATTTTTTACATCTCATTTATGTTTGTAACCCTGCTAGATTGCCTTTAATAATTCAAGTTAATTCAAAGAGAGAATTCTCATGCTTCTCCTCTTTCTAGTTTCTTCTTGTTATATTTATTACTCCATTCTCTTATTAATTGTTGTCATTTAGTGAATGAATTGCATGGACAAAATTAGTTTTGCAATAAGGCAGAGTAATCAGATACAAACTTTACCTTCACAGATAATTCCGTTGAACCTCCTTCTCTTTTGTCCATGTTTATTTTGCTGTAGAAAATGCCCTCGTATTCCATTAGCATTCGAGCAATCGAGTCAGAGCAATACAAAGTAATTGGCCTGCAAACAAATAAAGTTCTTGAAGAAATTGAAGAAAGCAAGGCCTTTTTTCAGGTATGCGTCCGCAAGTCTAATCAGTACTTCTCGATCCTCGTTTAGCTGACCATGTTTGTCTCACCCTATTCCTATTTCCCTATTTCTTCATCTTGTTAGTCTGTTTCATGCTAGTCTCTTCC
The DNA here is from genome assembly GCA_035668315.1 of Drosera spatulata. NCBI lineage: Eukaryota > Viridiplantae > Streptophyta > Magnoliopsida > Caryophyllales > Droseraceae > Drosera > Drosera spatulata. Next base: position 111 of record JAOVYX010016089.1, on the reverse strand, counting down.
TTTTTGTTCTTATAATTAGGTTTATGAAGGTGCGGTATACATGAACCAAGGAAGGTATTATCTGGTAAAGAAGTTGGATTTATCAAGCAAACTTGCTTTTTGTCAAAAAGC
>JAOVYX010016088.1:0-25700 GCA_035668315.1 Drosera spatulata | reverse complement strand
CCCACACCCCCTCCCCTCTCCCACTATAAAAGAAAACCACTTCCCATTCTCACAAATCACAACCAAAACACAGCAAACAAGAAAACATAACTCTACTAGAAATGACTTCATCGACAACAATGAAGATATTTTTCTTGTTCTCATTTTTCATTGTGTTCGGTTCCTCGTTCGCCGCCCGGCAACTCGCTGGGGACGCGACGGGCTCGTATCCGGTGATGCGATTCGATTACCACAAGGGCCCGCTCTTGGCCGGCAACTTCTCCGTCAACCTCATCTGGTACGGGTCGTTCACCGCGGCCCAACGGGCCATCGTCTCCGACTTCATTACCTCCCTTTCTCCCTTCACCGCCAAGGCCCAAGCCCACCCCTCCGTCTCCTCCTGGTGGGCCACCCTCTCCAAATACTACCGCCTCGCCAAGCCCAACTCTGCCACCGCCGCCAGGCCTGCCACTATCAACCTCGGCAGCCAGCGCCTCGACGCAGCCTACTCCGCCGGCAAATCCCTCACCGCCGCCACCCTCCAGTCGTTGGCGTCCAAAACATATGCGAATCCAAACACAATCAGTGTGATTCTTACATCATCCGACGTAGCCGTGGAAGGCTTCTGCATCAACAGATGCGGGACCCACGGCCACATCGGGACTAGTGGGACCACCGGGGTTCCCCTCATCTGGGTGGGGAACCCGGGGACCCAGTGCCCTGGCCTATGTGCGTGGCCCTTCCACCAGCCCGTCTACGGGCCACAGGGTCCGCCCCTCGTGGCTCCCAACGGGGACGTGGGGATGGACGGGCTGGTGATCAACCTGGCCATGCTGTTGGCAGGTACTGCCACGAACCCGTTTGGAGACGGGTTCTTCCAGGGCCCGAAGGAGGCCCCGCTCGAGGCCGCCTCGGCTTGCCCCGGGGTGTATGGCAGCGGAGCGTATCCGGGGTATGCCGGGGATCTGCTGGTGGAGGGAGCGAGCGGGGCGAGTTATAATGCCAATGGTGTGAATGGGAGGAAGTATTTGTTGCCTGGGTTGTTTGATCCTGAGACGCAGACTTGTTCGACCCTTGTATGATCACTGATTGTGGACTGAGAATTCGATTGATGATCGATATAGCCAAGATGTATATATGTAATGGAAGAATATAGATGTAATTCCTTTTGTAAGTTTTTTTGTCCTCTTAATTATCAGCTGTTAAATATACTGTATGTTGGTTACAACTTTGAAAAAGAAATAGACTCAAGTTTGATCTAGTCATGCGCTCTCGACTGTTGGTACTTTTTCTATGGAGAGATGGATATATTTCGTGAACTCATGAAACATCCGACTCTTTATTTTCAGATGAGTCTATCAACATGTATCGAGTTGTCTCCAATATGCATCACATCGCATACATCTTGTATTGTTTACATAGAAACATCTTGGTGGTGGTAGTAATGGTTTCCTGATGCGCCACTATAAAAAAGAGAATTTGCGACCAAAAAAAGGTAAAGCAATCAAATTCGTAGTTCAAATATGTCATTGTAGCAATTCTGCTTCAGATTTAATTTGAGCCCAATCTAAGTGTTCTTTTTAGTTTTTGAGTGATATCTAGTGCATTGCTTCATCACTGATCTCTTCGACACTTTATCTCAAACTTCTTGCACAATAGATTTACAATTTCTTCCGATATACTACCCAACTGTTTTGATTTGATGGATAATATGGTCATCAATCTCCCATCTTTGTGTCTATTGGAATGTTTATGGTATCGGGCAGGAGAGCAAGTCCATGGTGTGTTCCTCCGTGACATGTCCGCATTCGTAATTATACGGATAATTAACACCACTAATTATGAATTAATGATGGAAAATGATATGCTGAATCATTCATTTATTGATTTGAAATTCACATTAATGCAACCGGGACCCAAGCAAAAACTAGGCCAAATTATTGATTTTTCATTCAAATTTGTATACTCCTTATATCCAACTGTACTCTCAATTATTAATCAAATTAAATTAAAATTTCGACTCTGCATGGTGGAAACTTTATCACAAAGTATTGATATGAAACAGACTAAAACGTGATTGATTGGCCTCGTCATTTCTATGTTCAATGTCCAGTCTATTAGTATCAATTATGAGCATAGAAATCCAAAAATTCATTAAAACCATGACAAGCGTTGGACAAGAAGATGAGAGGAAAGAACTCTTATTTGGTTGGATTCGATGCTTGTAATAGTATCAATAATGATTAAGCGTTGATATTTGACTGAATCATTGGATCCATTGTGACTTTAGACTTCTTCGTCGTTATCTTGGAGCTGGAATACATTTGAGCATGACTTATTTGAAAGAGAGCTCACAGTCTGTTGCTTTTTATGTGAAAATTAAGAGAATAAGATTTGGTCCAAGTCGAACATCACGGAATGTGTTGATCTCATATATAAGGTCTGAGAATATGGTGAGTTAGTGTCTAATTAAGAGAATAAAATATGGTCCAAGTCAAAAAGAGTGTTTAATTACTGGAACATTGCGATCATTACTTCTAATTCCTCTATTGTCAGTGTCTTTCCTCGAACAGATGGCTTAAATGTTGAGAATATGGTGAGTTAGTCATTTCTAACCTTCATTAAGGATAAAAATATATAGAAGTGTTAGTATATATATATAACTTGTGTAAAACATTTAGATTTATTGCTATTTTTCAATAAGAAAAATATCATTCCTTCATAGGTATGTCACAAATTAAACAAAAAGATCGAGCAATGACAGAACTATGGAGCACGATTTTGATTAACAAAAACACCATCAAACGAGGGCGGAAAGGGAGCATGACTAGACGAGCCAAAGGCTCTAATATGATCCTTAAGAGATCTCTTGTGTTTAAAATCCGAACCACAAACACAGAGCCATCGCTTACCGCAGTTCTTCTCATGCGTTCTCCAATCGCCTTTCACAGCTAGGCGCTTTTCACACTTGCGACAGGCAAATGTCTTGTTTCCGTGCTTCCTCTTGTAATGAGTCTGCAATGTCCGAAAGTCCTTCAGCGGTTTCGACCTTGGATGGTTTATGTTATTCTTACAGCCTATTTCGCAGCAATAGCATGGTATGCTTAGGATTGGTCTTGGTTGTGTTCCTTTCAGTGAGTCTGGTCCTTTTCGGTACTCCGATCCGTGCCCCCACAAGTGCATCTGCATGGATTTATCGAATTAGTTCTATTTGATAATGATAACAGATCCAGCAGAAAATTGTCGAGCGTATCTAATACCAGGATTAGTGGCATTGCAGCAGCAGCCAGCAAGTTGTGGCCTCTCATCTATTTGTAACACATAACTACAATAAATAGGCCTCTAAGTACCTGAAGATTGTTGTATCGGTTGAATGCTTTGTCGCAAAGATGACAAGAAAAATGAGTGAACCCAACTATAATTTGCTGAGAAGTAGGTATCCAATACTGAGCAGGAGCTGCATTTCGTCGGCCCCTCTCAGATCCATCAGCAGAGCCCATAGCATTATCAGGTAGACCAATGTGCAATGCAACAGTAAATCTATCTTCTTCTCCACAAGCTTCCTTATCGGTTGCCTTCCCTGAGGAGCCAAGCTGTTGGCTCATTTCCTGTGAAACATCTACATTTTTCTCCGACTTTTCAGGAAAAAGACTAAGTGGTGTCACTGTGGAGTAACAACCAGCACTAGTTGAAGAAGAAGAAACCACGGTTTCCTCCATCCCGCGATAAAATCAAAGCTAGCTCAACAAGCTGGATCCTTATAGTGGGTTATTTCCAATCCTAACCGAAAAAAAAGAAGACCGATATTCCAAGGAGTCAATAACGGTGAAATTTAAGGATTTGGCCTGGAGTAGAATCTTGCTGATTGGACAAACAAAATAACACCAAGTGTTGCTAATTAGAGTTGGGGAGTTAAAATCTAACTGTAGGTTCTGTTTTCTGTTAATAGATTTGAAAGGGAATGAATTTATATCTGTGGACCAATGAGTACTAGCAATAGCAAGAACTTAGGAGCAGTGATATGAATATGATCATATGATATAATGCTTGTCTGCTCTGCTTCAATGGGTAACATGCATGAAGAGTATAATGTAAAGAAGCAAAGCAAGTAAACTTTTTGCAAGTTACATATACCTAACTAATAAGGGTGTGTGAGTTGGAGAGGCAGAGTGTATATTTAGATTTTGATACCAAATTTGAGCTTTCATGTGGGGGCTCCTCATTTACAGTAGATAAACCTGCTTGGGTTCAAGGGCATTGCTTGTATAGTTACCATTGTGTAGTTGCGAATGAGTGAATATTCGATCCGTGGACAAAACCTATTCTCGGTATATGTCAGTTGTTAGAAGGAAACAGTCGATACTTGCTGCGTGATTCTAATTCGCCGTGTAATTAATGCAAATACCCTTGCTTGTTTGGCTAAGTAAAGCTCTGCCTGCCTTGCAAGCTGTCCAAGACAGTCATACATGACTGGCTATGTACTGGTTATCTGATAATCGCTTATGTTGGAATACATTAAGAGGTTATTTGTGTTGCACATGAGAACTTTCTACGTGACAATCATGTTTCGGTGTAGATGAACTACATTATCATTTGAGACAAACATCCTTTCTATTCCAACTAGGAGAAAAGGAGAAGGGAAGCCGAGTTACTAGATACTTCCTCCGTCTCACTCAAATTACAACGTTTTTCAGATATTTTATTCAAATTATAATATTTTTATATTTAATTTTTTTATATAAAAATATAAAAATATTTTTATTTTATATCACATCAATTCACCCATTATAATTTCTCTTTCTTCTTTCCTCGTTCCTTTATCTCACACACTCCCAAAAACAAAGTTATAATTCCTTTGTCCGATCTAAACTGTTGTAATTTGAATGAAATTGAAAAAGTATTTAAATTAATTAACTTTAGCAAACTCTCTTGATTCCAACATGCTGCATCGTCAATGACAAATGTTCATAATCACAACCGCGATCAATCAAGCACGTCAGATATGATATCAAATACACTTCGTAAATAAGTACAATATATCTAAATAACAATTATAACAATACAAATATATATAAAAATATCCAATTCTATCGACTAGATCCATAGATACAGTATTTTTTCCAAGATATGGAACATTACAATACAACATATGGAGTAAATAAGATGAACACTCAAATTCATAGTAATTTTTTCAACAATCAATTAGTAGTACAACAAATTCTATTTTCACACACAATTTGTAGGGAAAAATAGTTCCAACCAATTTTCCTCCTGTTGTCTTCCAATCCTTCACCCCTGCTGTCGGATCCCCCAGTCACCGCCGGCGAGGTAAGATTGTTCACTTTTTCATTTTCGGGCGACGATTACGTTTAATGCATCGCCGCCTCCTTTTCTTCTCACCGGTCCGATTTCTCCCCTCTCTTTATCCTTCTCTTGCCAGTTACACACCGATCACGAATCATTAATTTTGATCAGTGATCGGATTTCTGATTGCGAAATGAGCTGTTATGACGGGATTGGGAATGTGGAGAGGGTTTTTTAGGGTGTGGCATTGGATTTGCGATCCGACTTCGTGTTCCGTCTAGGGTTTTCCATTTCCTTGTTGTGTCATAACCGTGCGAAATGCTGGCTCTGATAAGTTATTTTCACGATTGTTTGGTGTGTTTGTATGCGTGTGCGGGATTCGAATTCGGTAGTATATTTATCTTTGGTGCAGGAGATTGTTGTTTTGAGCTAGCACAATGTCGAGGACTCTGCTGCAAAGAGCTAGGCGTGCAGCATTCGCCTCGGTGAGAAGCCTAAATTTGTTTATAACAACAATTATTATCTTTCTGCTCGGTTAACGTCTGTTACGTTGATATCAATCTGATGTATGGTGATTGGTGTCTGTACTTTTGTGCTTGTGACAGGTTTCGGAGCGGTTGCAGAAGTTAGGTTGTCTGCAGAATGCCACGAGGACTTATGCATCTTCTTCAAAAGAGGTGATCACTGTCTCATGATAAAGTTTGGATGTCGAGTTGTTCCGTCTCCTTTTGTCATATTCATATCTTTCTTCTTGCAAAAAGGTTCATTGGTACAACATCTTTCATTTATTAGAAGTTAGAACATCTTTCATGCGTTTGCCCCGTATCAGCGGAGGGTTCATTTGTACAACCTCTTAAATATAGCTTATGATGTCTTTTCCTGGTTGATTATCATTATATATGCATAGGACCAGCGTAGTTGGTGCCCTAATGCTTCCATAACTTGCTGGATAGCCACCTCTTGGCAATATGCCAAGACCATTCTATTGTAGCTAGTGAAGCGTGCTAAAGCAAGAACTACTGAATCAAGCCCATCTTCTTTTTCCTTGATACATTGACTTCTTCTCAAACTTTTGATGACACAATTTATTGATGAATTATATTTACATGGGAATGGGTTCGGTCGTAGATAAAGCCTTTTGATGACATAGAGGGAACTATTTGAGACACTTCATCTTTGGTTCTGTTTTGGTGCAAGCATTATTAACATTTTTTATTTGGCCCTTCCAACTCATAGATTACAGTACGTGAAGCCTTGAATACTGCGCTGGATGAAGAAATGGCTGCTGACCCTAAAGTTTTTTTAATTGGTGAAGAGGTATCATTGTGCATCAACATCACCAACTCAGACTCCTATTATGTTATTTTGTAGGTTTTTTCATTGGTTGACTTCTTCTGGCACATATGCTGCAGGTTGGTGAATATCAAGGAGCCTATAAGGTTAGGAGTTGCTGGATTGGTTTTTGATCCTTCTATGTGTTCTTCATCTCATGAGAGTTCTAGTCCTCGATGAGTTATTTTCGGTCTTTTAATGAAATGTGGAATAGATTTCTAAAGGGCTACTGGAGAAATATGGTCCAGAAAGGGTGATTGACACTCCAATTACAGAGGTTTGCTTCTTTAACTTATGAACATGCTCTTCTTTATTTCTTTCATTTAGCATTGCTAACGATTGTTTTGATCCTTTTTTACACCTGATTTCACTGAGTGAGACCTTTCTTATGTATGTTGTAGGCTGGGTTTACTGGTATAGCTGTTGGTGCTGCTTATAAAGAACTCCGACCTGTAGTGGAGTTTATGACTTTTAACTTCTCAATGCAGGTGAGGCTTCTGTACTTGACCTATGCAGCGTTTCTCTGAATAGGAGTTTTATTTTCCCATGAGGCTTTTGTGCTTTTTATTTATTCTCTGCATGTCTTTTCATGATTTTTCTTTTCCTACTTGTTTCTTTTCCTTCTGATCATTTTGTTTTTCCTGTGCTAGCAATATGTTGTATTCTAGATCCACGCTCATCTCCATGATCAGGAATCCAAATTTTATTTTTTCTATTTCACTCTCTCCCTGTTCTGGCATACTTTTATAGTTGTGGTGTTCTTGCAAATTTCACTGCTGTGCTTGTTTGCAGGCAATTGACCATATCATCAATTCTGCTGCAAAATCAAACTACATGTCAGCAGGCCAGTTGACTGTGCCAATTGTTTTCAGAGGACCAAATGGTGCTGCCGCGGGAGTTGGTGCTCAACATTCCCAGGTTTAGTGGATATTTTTGCCAACATCATTGCAGTACTTAAGCCATATTGCTGTATAACTTCAGTTTTAAGTATAAATCCTAGTATTGCAACAGGGAAACTCAATATAATAATGAATAGCCGTAGTCTCCTCGAATGTTGACCCTCATAGGATGATTTCTCTGCTTAGCTGAATATCTATAGACTTTGTGAGATCACATTTTTTCTTGGAATCTCAGGCGATTATCGAATTATGAACCTGAATCAAAGTGATAATCAGTCCATTTGTTATTTAATTTGTGCCTTTATGGAAGATCAAACCTGATCAAAAAGCATATAGGCGGTTTAACTCATGATTTTCAAAAGCTTCTTACTGGAATGCTTACTTGCGGACTATGTACAGTGCTATGCTGCATGGTATGGTTCATGCCCTGGCCTTAAGGTTCTATCGCCATACTCGTCAGAGGATGCTCGAGGCTTGCTCAAGGCAGCAATAAGGGATCCAGATCCTGTTGTGTTCCTTGAGAATGAGTTATTGTGAGTAGATAGGTGAAGATTGTGCTTCCATTGACATTGCTTTTCTGCTTCTATGTGTTGATATTTATTTTACTTGCAGGTACGGTGAATCTTTTCCAGTTTCAGATGAGGTCCTTGATTCTAACTTTGTTCTTTCCATCGGAAAAGCTAAGGTGCCTATCTCATCTACTTTCCATAATAGTTCGCTAGTTGCATACTTGCATTCTTTATTGGCTGGTCATATTTGTTTATCTTTTTTGTGTGCCATTGTAGATAGAGCGACCAGGAAAGGATGTAACTATAACTGCTTACTCGAAGATGGTTGGTTATGCTCTAAAGGTCCGTTATGCTTCTCAAGTAATGAAACTTCAATATTGAGTGGCTTCCTTTATTTCAAACCGTATTCTCTACTAAATCTTAATCTCTTTCATTCTAAGCATTCTTTGCAAACTTTTAATTTGGCATACACTTTCTGACAAGTGGCCTTTCTCTCATGCTGTTTCATGGTTCAAAAAATTCTTATCTTACTCCATGTGCAGGCAGCTGAAATTTTAGAAAAGGACGGAATCAGTGCAGAGGTGATTTCCTACCCCTTCATTTAACATCAATCTGTTTCATGGTTCAAATAGTTTTCAACTCTGAATCTGCTTACAATTTCATATGATTTACAGGTCATAAATCTTCGTTCGATTCGCCCTCTTGATAGAGCGACCATAAATGAGTCTGTGAGGAAGACCAACAGATTAGTCACCGTAGAAGAAGGTTTCCCTCAGCATGGTGTTGGTGCTGAAATATGGTGATTGCTCATCTCTGAACATTCTTGGTTTCAATACTCTGTAGTTTTATTGGAAAGGGTAACTGGAGTATACCTCGGTCTATATGGTTGCCCAAAACCAGATGATCCCTGTAAAGGACTCTCCGTTCGAGGTTTTTTTTTTTTCCTTTTTTGCATTCTCAATTCTGAGACCAGATGATCCTGAAGTCGAGAGTTCGAGCTTCTCTCACCCCAAACCTTCTTTCATGTGAAACGCAGACCAGTCACAGTTTCTGTTAGGAGATGTGAAGTTTGGGAGTTAGTACATGTCAAGAGAGGACGAGGAAGACCTAAAAAGACCATGAAAAAAACCTTCTAGGATGATTTGGCCTATCATAATCTTATAAAAGATGATGTACATGACAGATTGGAATGATGCCGTTGTATTCATGTAGTCGATCTCACTTGATGGGATAAAGGATTGATTTGTTGTTGTTGTCGTATTCTCAATTCTGAGACCATGGCCTTGGGCTTTGGGGCTTGAGTTATTGTTCCTGATGTAACACCTGCTGATGTAGAATTTTTCTTGGTCTAGAATCTGTCTCCCTCATATCCTTCATTTTTGTGTTTCAAACTGAAATGTTCATATGCTGCTGCTTCTTGTCACAGTGCTTCAATTGTTGAGGAAAGCTTCGAGTATCTTGATGCCCCTGTGGAAAGGATTGCAGGTGCTGATATTCCAATGCCCTATGCTGCGAACTTAGAGAGGTTGGCTGTTCCACAGGTTAGTGTTCATGGCTTGGAGGATCTCGCTCTTAATCACAATATCCCTTCACCTTTCTTCTAAAACCTTTTTCTGGCTATTTGTTTGCAGATTGAGGATATTGTTCGAGCTGCGAAGAGGACATGTTATAGATCTGTTCCCTAAGCTGCAACAGTATGATTCACGTGTACTATCTAGCCATGGCACGTGTCAACTTAATTTTGTATAATAATGCTGCTCTGGTGGTTTGATGGCCCTATTTGTTTGCTAGATAATAATTATAATGGGGACTTTGGGTCCAACGTTCTCCGTCATGGAGTTAGAACGAGGTAGTTGTGTATACTTCGCCATGAGAAGTGCACAAGGTGGATGTAGGCCATGGTTGCTTTCTCGGGGATCCTCGACCGTCCACTTCGTCGCTGCATGAATCTCATAGGAAATCTCGTCTTGTGATTGCTGAGTGTAAATGCTGACGATTTTGGTCTACTGGTTTCTGTACCTTGGATCTGTTACTGAGTTCGGATCATGGAACGTTGTTTTTCTTCAGAGGCAAATGAATCACCTCTGTTTAATAGAAGCTCCTGTATTAACATTCTTGTTCCCAGTGAGCTATCGGATATTGAACATTGCAAGTACTTGTATTCACGTTTTGGGGTATGGAAGCACTTGCATTAAGATTTACATAGCTAAATCGCCACAAAGCAGCTAATAAGACATATGCTGGATCTTATGCAATAGCGCGGTTCAAAACACTCAATTGGATCCTGTGATTTGGATTCTTTTCAAGTCCTTGTGAAATCTTCATCTTTACAACTTAAGTTCATGATCGGGTTTGGTAATTGTGCCTTTTCACAACTTCAATAATAAAATCCGAATAATGAAACAAAAGTGGGGGTGGCGCAGTTGGCTATCGAGTAGGTCTCATAGCTTGCTGAGTTATATCCTGAGATCGAGAGTTTGAGCCTCTCTCACCCCACGAAACTTGTACCATTGGATTTATGATTTTATTGTAATTTTTGCATTAACGGCAGCAGAACAGCACCCGACCTTAGCTCAGTAGGTAGAGCGGAGGACTGTAGTGTGTCAGCAGAAATCCTTAGGTCGCTGGTTCAAATCCGGCATAAACGTGTTGTAATTTCAGTTTATAGATGGTACATGGTAAGAAATACAAGTAGCCCACTGGACACTAACTAGCTCGCCCGTCAGCTAGAATCACTAACAATTTTATGCCACGCATCACCAAATAGGTTAACGATCACTTGAGATCATGATACAACAACAATCCAAGTATTCCCGGACAAAGCTTCGGTCACATGAGATCATGATGCGGGCTGTAAATCTTCTACCGTCTTTTTTTCAGATGATACCTTAACCGTTGTCTCCGTTTCACTTGACACCTGAACTGACGTCTTTGTTTCAATTAATACGTCAAAACAGTCGTATTTGTTTCTGTTGATTCTTCCATTGTCAGTTTTCGTTTCAGATGATACTGCAGAGGCTCCATTAGTTTCAACTTTGCCATCTACAGGTAATGGAGGATTGCCGACAGATTTCGCAGAAGGACGACTGATCAGGAAAGCTTTCAAGTGCTTGTTGAATTCATCCGAACGCTCAGCATTGAAGAGATGCCCCGCTTTCTTGATGATCGTCAGCTGTGCTGTGTCTCCTAAATGCCTGTAAGATGTTTTCAATTTGAAATTCAATTATCTTACCTCGCAAGACGTATCAAATTTTTACCCTGCCGTAATAATGCTAATGTTAGACTATAGGGACAATTTAAGGCCAGCCTCATTCGATCAAAATTCAACCTACAGAGGTCCGAAGGCAGCACACAAAGAAGAGTACATATCAAATATCTAATCATCACATTGGAGCCATAAGCTGAAGATGAACGTTGAATTCAATCCTGTAGCTTAGAAAATCCTTCCAAAAGACAAAACAAGGTTCTCCCTTTTTCGTAGGATTATTAGTCATTCGATTAGCACGCGACACGCAAACTCAATCCTATGTATACTTTGTTTCATCGATTGCTTGTTTGTATGTGGTAACATTTGATTGCTTGTTCCAACTTGAAGTGGAACAGTATCTAAATACTCAAACTCGTGACCGTCCTATCACCATATGACTACGACCTCTATCATTGTCCTTTGCGGTCCATTGCATTATAAACGATTGCACGTCCTTTTTTATTTTGTATAACGACATCGACCAGAAAATTGAGATGAATGGAACAGGGAAGCATTTAGTTTTACTGACCTCTTCAATCTGTGAGCAAGCTCTATGGGGAATACCTTGTCTTCGTCTCCCCACAATATCAATGTTGGCTGCAAAAGCAAGTTTGCAACAATGTCATCAGCAAATAACATAAACCGAAATCATAGAATTAAGGGGTGAATTGTTTAGACCTGTTTGATTTTGGGGAGTTCTGAAATCTTTCGATCTTTGAGGATCGCTCGAAGTAATTCTCTTCTCTCATCTACGTATTCTTTACAAAATACCTGCGAAATAGGCCCGAAAATTCCTCAATTAATTAATAAAGGGTAGATGAGGGAAATATGCTAGTAACAATGTAGGTTTGTTGGAGAGCTTATGGTTCTTTCATTAACTATAAGGTGTCTGTTAATGCAAAAGAACCTTACTAATAGTCCAAAATATTATGGACTGATATGATGTTACAACTTACATATCTATTAATCATTCTGTCAAGTACTAAATTGATTGTGATCATCTACTTTATCATCAAAGCATGTTTCGCACACCAAATACAAATTTCACGTGCTCATGACAAAGACAATCAATAAATTTTGCTAGCGGTCAGTTTCTAAAAATGATCTCGATCAGAAGTTCTAAATGATGCCAAACGATGAAAACAATGTGTCAAGAGGTCTTGAAAAAATCATAGAAAATTCAACACACACGTTAATACATATATGGAAGAACTATTGCCATCCTTTTGCGATCGAAAAAAAAAAAAAAGATTGTTCTAAAACAAAATATAGAAATGCTAAATGCAGTTGTTTGTGTACCCATTTTCAAATACTTTTTCTCTCATTCGTTGATTTGAGATGGTTGCCATCGATTAAAATGGACCACCATAAAAAATCATCGGTTAAGATGAAAGAATGTCCAAAATAGAGTGTCAAAGCGAGCTTCCTAACATTTCTCAACAAAGGACCGAACTCACCCCCATCAGCCCCATTCCTTTTTCCTTTTCATTTTCCAAATTGTTCTATTTTATATAATATTTAAAATCATTTATATATTTTAATATATATATCAAATATTAAAAATAAATAAATATTTAAAATTTACACATTAATAACTACGAAATAAACTAATATTGAATATAAAAAAATATATTTATAAAGTGGTTGGAGAACGCATGCAATGTACCTCGAAGATGAGCCGATAGTTATGCAGTTCGTCTTCAACTGTAGAATAAAGTGATGAACATCAATCCATGTGATAGACAATATTTTGAAGGAACGATTGAATAGGATAAAATTTGTATGTGTTTAAGTATTATTAATATGTATTTATTTATAATGTAATGAATTTTTTTATATTCAATATTGATCTTATTTTGTAGATATTGATGTGTAGAGTTCAAATAAATATTTATTTTTAATGTTTGATATATATATATATATACATATTTTAAAAATTATAAATAATTTTAAATATTATAAAAAAGACAAATTAAAAAATAAAAAAAAAGAAACAAATGGAACCCATGAGGGGATGAGGTTGGGGAGCGAATAGCACCGCTCATCAAAAAATCAGTCCATACCCAACATATAATCAGAAATTCCATAACTATAAATCCCAAACAGTTCATAAATACAAGTTTGACATACAAATCACTAGGTTAACGTCTATCTATCTAGGCCCCACTTGTTTTATTCGCTTTGGCACGTAGCTCTGGCATAAATCACTTCTTCTTCTTCTTTTGACGCCTCCCACATCCCAATCAACCACCGTTGTCGTCATTGTCATCGGTTTGCATTGGCCAGGGAGCGGAGGTGTCGTCATAGATTGCGCAAGTCTCATACCCATCCCAGCCATCTGTATGCCAGCGATATATTCCGAGTGACCATGAAATGAGAGAAACTGTGATTTTACATGAACAAAAACTTAAATATGAAAATACAATAGACTCACCATATGCTCGGACACTCCCGGGACTGTTGAAGGGATCTCGCTCAACTATTGTATCACCAAATTTATAATAATATCAAATTGAAAAAACGTAATGCTTTTAGAACAATACAAACTAAAATCGAAATAAATTTTTGCAAAAAAATAAAAAGAAAGTAAATAAAAAAATAAAAAATACCTGATGCCAGGGTCTCGAATATGCATACTGGGATCCGTCAAAATAGTGGCCAGCGCTTATCTGCACAATTATGAAATCCATACTTAACATTTTGTCAAAAATAAATCACATTATGTCAAAGATAAACCTAAACTATGTTTTATACATTATAAACTTGAATCAATAATTTTGTCTTAAAAAAAAAAAAACCTTCAATCAATAAAATTACCTGATGTAAGGGACCCACAGTTGTGTGTTGGGACCCATCATAAACCATGGCAGCGCTCATTTGTTCAATTATGAAATCCATACTTGGCATTATGTCAAAAATTAGTCAAAACTATTTTTAATGCGTGATAAACTTGAATCAATAAAATTACGTGATGCGAAGTTCTCATAAATGCGTGCTGGGTGCCACGAAATCCCCCAATGCCAAAACCAGGAGTCATCAACGATCCGTGTGCGACGTACTGAGCGAATACCATAGATACAGTTGTGGAAGGAAGGCTGCTGGCGGGATGCGGAAGGGGAGTACAAATGTTGGGGAGAACCTGTGTATGAGGATTACAATGTGGCAGCGTCTAAGCCGGGTGTATATCCTCCTCCTCTGCGATCGTAGGCTACGGGTGGTACAGACCTTTCCGACGATACGCTGAACGCATCCATCACTTATGTATGATGATGACGAACCCTCGAGTATCTCCGGCAAATCAGGATTGATGGTGTAGTTCGGAGCTGGACTACCCGGCCTATCCGATGCTCCATTGTCGGAATATGGAAGAAAGTGATACTGATCAAAACGCGAAACCGCATTCTGCGACACCCGATGGATGTCTGCCACAGTGGGTCCTAAATCCCTTGCGTACTACGTCAAATTCTCTACCCGTGTCATGGCATCATACATCGATGCCATGACAGCGGCTGTCTGTCCTACCCCACCGTCTTGACGGATCAATTGCCTGGTCCTAGACATGAACCACTCCATATAGTCCGGACGACCATCACGTCGTCGGGATCGGGTGTGTCGCCATCAAAGTCCCTATCGAGTGAAAAGATTATATTCAAGGGTATCCAGAATATCAATAGAAGTTATTTTTTGTAGTGCGAAATGATTGGTTGAAAGGAGGATGCGTCGATGTATAGATTAACCGATGTGGAAGAATGCCGATATCTAAAAGACGCAATTGAAGACTTGATCAGAAAAGGATACTTGAAGAAAATCATAAACAAGCAAAGTCGGCAAGGAAGAGAACGAGGTTGGTCCCTGACCAGAGAGAAAAATCATTTACTGGCCAGAGAAAGAATTCGATCTCCCTAAAAGGAAGAAGATGAGCAAAGCATACACAAAGACCTGCACAATCACCGAGGATAGGTATCATTACAGGGGGATTTCCGCGGATGGAAAACCTTTCACTAAATTCAAATGTATAAGATCGGTTGTTCCCAAGCCTAATAGAGCTCCATATGAAACCGAAGTGCATTTCAGACCTCAAGATGAGAAAGGTATTGCTTTTCCCATGCAGACCCATTAATTGTAACCCTTTATATCAAATACTTTGATGTAGAAAAGATATTGGTCGACACAAAGTTGTCAGCGGACATCATCTATTTCAATACAATCAAAAGATTTGGTCTGACTGAGAAAGTCCTCGAACCATATAAAGTACCCTTAATTGGCTTCACCGAAAGTTCTATACTCTCTAAAGGGCATATCACTCTCTCCTTAACAGTAGGGGATGAGAACACAAGGAAGATAAGAACTCGAATGGCCGACTTCACCATCGTAGACCTCCCCTCAGCCTACAATGAAATCCTAGGCCGACCTTATATCATTGATTTGAAGATGGTAATCGCCGGAGGATATATGATGATCAAATTCTCAACTTCTTTTGGAGAAGGGGAGGTCAAGGGAGATAAAAAGGAATCTCGTTTATGTTATTTGGCAACTTGGAAGCAGAACCAATTTGATCCCAAAGAGACCATGTAGTTACAACTTGATCCAATGGAAGAAAAGAAGGCCTAGAGCTAGTAGAAGAACTAGTAGACATACCGCTATAAGCCGGAGATAATTCAAAGTGTATTAAGATCATAGCGTTACTTTAGGAACCAACTGGGTTTGAGTTGATCACCTTCTTAAGAAAGAACTTGGATGTCTTTGCTTGGAAAACGTCAAATGTGCTCGGCATAGATCCTGAGATAATAGAACACCGACTCTCTATAGACCCAGATGTGAAGCCTGTCAATCAAAAGAAGAGACACTTTGCTGCAGAAAGAAACCATGCCATAGCCGAAGAAGTAGAGACTCGTCAGCACCATTTTCATTCGAGAAGTGGATTATCCAGAGTGGTTAGCAAATATGATGATGGTAAAGTAAGCTAATGAAAAGTGGAGGATGTGTGTTGATTTCACCTACCTCAACAAGGTCTGTCCTAAGGACTGTTATCCTCTACCTCAAATTGACCAACTGGTTGATTCAACTTCAGAACATCAATTAATGCTCTTTATGGATGTCTTCTTTGGGTGCAACCAAATTTTCATGGCAAAGGAAGACCAAGTAAAAACTTCATTCATAACCGAGCAAGGTACCTATTGCTAAATTATGATGCCCTTTGGTTTGAAGAACGCTGGGACAACATACCAAAGGTTAGTGAATAAAATCTTCTAACCTTTGTTGAAAACAAGATGGAGGTATATGTCGATGACATGTTACCAAATCGGTTCAAGCACAAGATCATCCATCTGACTTGGCAGAAACCTTGAGTCTACTAAGAAAATATAGCATAAAGATTAATCCCACCAAGTGCGTATTCGGGGTTACCTCAGGATAATTCCAAGGATATATGATCATGAGTCGGGGAATAGAAGCCAACCCGACTAAGGTGGAAGGACTAAGAAAGAAATCCAGAAGTTGACAGATTGCTTAGCAGCACTCGGGAGATTCATGTCTAAATGAGCAGAGGCGACTTTACCCTTCTACAAAGCTTTGAGAGGGACAAACTCTACACATAAATAGAGCCCGAAATCCCAGGAAGCCTTTGACCAGTTGAAGGCGTACCTAAAAAAAAATTCTTTATTGACGAAGCCACTGGAAGAGAGAAACTTTACTTATACTTAGCTTCTTCGGAAGAAGCCGTCTCGGTCGTCCTTGTCCGAGCTAAAGGTAATGTCCAAAAATCAGTTTACTTTGTTGGTAAAGTATTACACGGAGGCGAGATGAGGTACACAGGAATCGAAAAAGGTGACCCTAGCCTTAATTATTGCAGCTCGAAAGTTTAGACTTCACTTTCAAGCACACCCCAAGTGATGGTAACTGACCAACCTCTTCGACAAGTACTCTATAAAATAGAGACTTCAGGAAGACTCATAAAATGGTCAGTAAAATTAAGGGAATACGAAAAAACCTATGAAGTTAAGTCGGCTATAAAAGCGCAGGCTTTGGCCGACTTCTTAGCAGAGTGTAGATTCGATCCCGAAATAATACCGTGTGAGGATAACTCACATACAAAGCCAGGAGAAGTCATTTGGACAGCTTACACGGATGGTTTCGCCTCTATCCCAGGTGCAGGGGTAGGAGATTTACTTCGAACCCTGAATAGGTAGGAATTTCCTTGTTCGATCGAACTCCAATTTAAAGCCACAAATAATAGGGCCGAGTATGAAGCATTGATCACAATGCTAAGCATAGCAAAGCATCTAGGAATAACTCGACTACATGTATGTTCAGATTCCTAACTTGTTGTGGAACAAGGATCAGGAAGATGTGAAGTCGGAGAAGAGATTTCTAGATATAAGGACACCGTCAAAGATTTTACAAGGGATTCACTGAATTCTAAATTCGACTAATCCCTAGGGTAGGGGGGGTTATGGGGTAGCAGAAACACTTAGTAGAAATCCAGGGATCATAAACATTCCATTTGGTCAACTACCAAGATAATTTCAGCACCAAGAAAAAAAATGTAATAAGACAATCAACCCGGTTGAGTTTGAACCATCATGGATGGATGACGTAGCTCACTTCCTTAGAAACGGAACCCTCCCAGAAGACAATAACTCAGATGAGAAGGTAAAAAGAAAAGCACCTCAGGTGATATCCTGACTCTAAATTATATTTTTAATGAGCATTTATCTTTGAAGCAATACTTATAAATGTTTTACATTATTAATGATTGAGATTTTAATCTGGATAAATTAATTCATTTTTTTATTGAAATAAGATATTTTTGGTAAAGTATTATCATGATATTAATTATTATTAAATAAAAAAAGAAAATTATAAGTTATAAATCAAAATTACATGACCTTATATCTTCCCTATATAAATACCTACTTCAAAAAATCTTCTAACCCTGAAATCCCCACATAGAACGTCGGTTTCTCGTCATCGATCATTCCATCTTGCAAAGAGAAGAGAAGAAGGAGAAGCAGAAAAACCCTAACCTCACATTTAATCAACTAATCTCCTTCTATGTGGGCGATCTTGTATTCCCGTTCATCTTAGGTATGATTCATCCTCTCTATTCAATAAAGATGAAATTAGGGTTTATCAAAAAATTTGATTCTGATTTGTGGTCAAAATTGATGGTGATAATGATAATTGATAATGATATATGTTGTAATTTAGGGGAAAAACATGATTTGATGCTCTATTAATGAAATCTGATTTTGCTGCAATTTGATAATCTACCAGAAAATATGGGATTTGAATGAGGCTATGAAATTCACATATAATGAAGCTTAGGATGTCCAGTTTATAAAAAAATTTACGATTTATCAATTGAAGGTGTGTGCATGAAGTTATAAGGCGAGAAGCAATGAAAGGTCAAACTATTACGTGTGCAAATTTGTCTATGTTTATTGAATAAGCTGCTTATAATGGTGAATGATTATATAAAAAGCCTTATATGGTTAGAATGGTATTTAATTCTAGTTTACTATAAAATTTACGAAATAAGGTTTGGAGTTTTGTAGTGAAAGTTACGAACAAAAGAGTGAAAAGGTGTCAAATAGTATGGTTTGGATTGATGATGAAAATAAATTTAATTAATTGGGATAATTAAGAATGATTTAAAATATAAAATCTATATTTTTAGAAACCTCTTTATCTCTAGTTTCTAGAAAAATTAATCACGTATCATTTGAAGTTATGTGTAAAAAGTTATATGTTAAAATGTATCAAAAGGTCTACCTGTCTTACTGTTTTAAATATACTAAGTTTCAATTCAATTATCTATTACACCAGATATGATCATGACATGTATTGCCTCGTTGAAAAGTTCTACGAGTCTATTTTTTAATGAAATAAAGAAATTACAATTTTGATAGTTCTATAGAAAGTTATAGCAATTTTTGTAAAAAGTCGCATACCTGTTTTTTTATAGGAAAGATGACCTAATAGTGATTATGTTTTCTCATTAGATATTCAAAATAGTTGTTTCACTTGGTGTCATCGTCAACTGTTAGGATTGTTGTTCATGGATTTCAAGTCAGAATCTAGTGCACTTGTCCCTTTTTTAAAAAACCGTTTGAGGACCCTTCTTTATGCTACGACAAGCATACGTCGTACTTGAGTGATTGAGTCGAAAGCAACGTTGTTTGTTTCATTGTTTTCCATGTTCTGATGACCCGTGTTTTTGTGAGCCTTTCTGTGGTATTTTCTACTTTCTAGTATCTAACTGATGTGACGTGTTTTGATTCCCACGTCGTTTTTATCCCTGTTTGTCTTGAGATGTTTTCTGGCTAGAAATAGCTCAAGATGTTGTTGGTCGGTTTAATCCAGAGGTTACTCTGACCTTCTAGGGAATAGAGCCGTTTAGGGTTTTACTCTAGAATGCCCCAACAGGTGTTATATTTATCACCTGCGATCAGCTTATAGGATTACACAGATTGGATCCATCGCCGAGTGTAACTGTAGTTGATCATGGATATCCATACCATTTAAGTTGTTTTAGATGGACATGGTGATTATTTTTTCATTCAGTTTGACTGAATATAGGTTTTAGAGCCGATATCCCTATGTGTTTCGTGTATGTGTCTTTTGAGTGAGGTATTGATTTTGATTGAGGTTTTGGGGAGTATGAGTGGTTATTGCACCCTTTTACTTAAGTTGATTGCTCTTATTGATTTGTTAAATATTCCCTGTTTGATCTTTCATTATATTGGGAACCAACTAGCCTTTATCATTTTTAAATTGTAACCATTTTCGTATTTTATATGTATGTCATTTGTTATCCAGTAGGATAGATTTCTCATTTACCTTCACAGCTGTTACCTTTTTATGCACTGCCATTCTCATAGCAGGTTCACAAGATTAGTTTGGACGTTGTGGAAGTTCTGACTACAGACCTCTTAGGACTTTCATCGCATGCATTTTCTTTCGGATTGCTATTTAAGTTTATTGAATATTGAGGGACATCATTAGAATAATTTGGTACAAGTTGAAGACAAATGTCATTTTATTTTATGGATTTTTATTAAGTTTACGAGTTTTTATAAGGTTGACATGGATTATAATGCGGCAAATTATAATTCACGTGTCGGTCACGCTACATCGAATTTGGGGTATGACACCTCACTTCCTGCTATGATCAGCTATACATGAGATCCTATTCTTCATCACTTCTTAAATGCCTTGGTCCGACTAAAACTCAATTTGTCCTTGGGGGGGTGCACGAAGGTATACGTGGAAATAATCACGGGGCACAAACCCTAAGTCTAAAATGCTTAAGACAAGGATACTTTTGGCCAAGCATGAAGAACGATGCTCGAGAATATGTAAAGAGATGTGATGAATGCCAAAGGAATGCTGACTTGCCTCACCTACTAGCTTTGAACCTTACACCGATTGAGATTCCTTGGGTGTTTGCACAATAGGTGATTGATATCCTTGGTCCGTTCCCAGTAGCTCTAGTTCAAAAGAAGTTCGTCATAGTTGCAGTAGAATGCTTTACAAAATGAGCCGAAGCAGAAGCACTTGCAAAGATCACAAAGAAGATAGTGAAAGATTTTGTGTGGAGATCGATTGTTTGTCGATTCGAAAAACCCCACACCATCATCTCGGACAACGGTCACCAATTCACCAGTTCTTCCTTTGCCGTTTTCTACAAAAAAAACTCAAGATCGAACAAAGATTCACATCGATAAAAAATCCTCAAAGAAATGGTCAGACCGAGGCCATCAATGAGGAGATTAAAAATGCCTTGGCTAGAAAACTTAATGATGCCAAAAGATTATGGGCAAAAGAACTCCCTATGGTCCTATGCGCTTATCAAACTACTCCAAAAAGATCTAAAATTTTGTGAATGTAGCGATTTATGATTAATGTATTTGACATGGATTATGTTTCTAATGGAAAGAAAAATGGGATCGGATTTGACATGGTTTTATAGCAGATCGTGGATGTATGAATGACTAATTGATGGGTTATTGAGCAAAGTGTTTACTAGAAACTTAGAAAAGTTAGTGAAGTTCACCCTTGAAAATAAGATTTTCAATTATCCTGGACACTTGAGATGTCCTTGTGTCAATTATCACAATGTGTACTATCGAAGGACGGATGAAGTGATGGTGCACTTGTATCAACGGGTTTTGTGTCCAACTCCTGGATATGAATGCAACATGGTGTAGTTGAGCAAGGAAAAATCTCAAGAACGATGCGCTTAAATCCGTATGAGGATATGGTCGTGGATGGATTTGGGTCTGGTTATTCCGATGGTGTGGATCATGAGAAAATGAATGTTTGTAATGACAGCCCATCGTCTGCTTTCAAGGCTTTTTTTGATATGTTGAATGTTGCTAGGGAGCCTTTGTATCCTGATTACAAAGTGTGTCAGTTGGAGGCTACTTTCAAATTGTTGAACATCAAGTGTGAGTATAACATACCGCATAGAGCGATGGATACCATTGCGGCATTATTAAAAGGCATTTAGTCTAGAAGGCAATGTGATGACAGACACATTGTACTCAACTAACAGGCTGATGAGGAGCATTCGTCTTCCTGTTCAGAAGATAGACGTATGCCCCAATGGTTGTATGTTGTTATGGAAGGATGCTGAGAACTTAGAGATGTGTTCCAACTGTGAGGCATGCAGT
Organism: Drosera spatulata; assembly: GCA_035668315.1. Taxonomy (NCBI): domain Eukaryota; kingdom Viridiplantae; phylum Streptophyta; class Magnoliopsida; order Caryophyllales; family Droseraceae; genus Drosera; species Drosera spatulata. Next base: position 3,754 of record JAOVYX010016088.1, on the reverse strand, counting down.
TACAAGGATAATCTTCGAGGCAAGAGGCGCGTGGCTCATGTGTGCGACGGAAATTTGGGGGAAAAAGTTTGCATAAAGCGTGACTTTGCAACGGAATCCATCGCATAAACTTAATTCGCGGTTAATATTTTCTCATAATTTTTGCGAAAGCATGTGTGCGACGGAATCCGTCGTAATTTTGTTTTATGTTTGCGACGGATATTGACGTTCCGTCGTAATTTTGTTTCTTTTAATTTTTTTTTCTCATATTTTTTTTGCGACGGATCTGTCGCAGTATACAACATTTTGCGATGGAAATAATCCGTCGTAATTTTTTTCCGTCATAAATTCGCCTTTTTTTTGTAGTGTTAGGATCGTCAGACTCCTAGAAAGATTTAACGGCAGAAAAAGGTATCGATTCTGATTGGATTGTTGATTCAGGATGTTCTTTTCATATTTGCTAGAGTAGAGATATTTTCACAAGTTTATGTGCAGTACTAGAGGTTCTATATAGTTAGGTAATGGTTCGACATGCAAGGTTCTTAGAGTTGGCACATTCAGCATCAAGATGCTTAATGGGATTGTGCGTACTTTGAAAGGTGTCAGATTTATTCCTAGCGTGAGGAAAAATCTAATCTCGATTGGTCAGTTGGATTCCAAGTGTAAGAGGATGTTTGTAATGGGTGGAGTGATGAAGGTACGTAGAGGTGTCATGGTCGTGATGAAGACTCAAAGGATGGACAACCAATTTAGGTTGATTAGGAGCACGAATATGGAGACAAAGCTTCAAAGATAATCGTACAAGAACCGAGACCGAAGCCGACATCAGAGTGTCAAGAAGCCGAGGATGATTCAGATGACACGGTCTCAGGAAGTTCTCATAATGATAATGAAGATCCAGTAAGTCATCAGGGGGACTATCATATTTTGGTGAAGCCATGGTCAAGGAGACTAGATTACGTAGGAGGCGTAGAGCACAAGTGATGCAGACAAAGGGCTCAGGAGGCACAGGTAGTATAAGCACCAAAGATCAGCGGATGATAGAGAGAATTGAGGGTAGATCTTCTAGGAAGATTGATCAGTACAGTTGGGTGCCAAAGAAGGAAGCGAAGGTGATGAGCCTTACCTTCGAGGTCTCATAATTTCAATGAAGAGTTTGTGATGGAGCGTCCCTAACATTAAAAACGGGGTGCAAGGCACTACAAAAAAAAGACGATTTTACGACGGAAAATCATTGCGACAGAAAGAATCCGTCGCAAAATATTGTATAGTGCGACGGATCCGTCGCAAAGAAAAATATGGGAAAAAGAAAATTAAAAGGAACAAAATTATGACGGAAAGTCAATATCCGTCGCAAACCTAAAACAAAACTACGACGGATTCCATCGCACACATGCATAGACAAAAATTATAAAAAAATATTAACAGCGAATTATTATACGACGGATTCCGTCGTAAAATCACGCTTTATGCAAACTTTTTTCTCCAAAGTTTTCCTAAGTGGTTTGAAGACAGCATATCTGCGACGGGTCCGTCGCAACAACACAATGTTTTGCGACGGATCCGTCGCAGTACACTTAGAAAAATTTTATTATATGATATTATGTTTAAGGTTGTTCGGGAAAAATACGTCGAAGTGTGTAATAAATTTTAAATTCATTAATATTTCATTAATAAAATTTATATTATATATTATGAATTAACTTATCGTACCTAAATTGTAAATGTATCAAAGGTATATAAAACGCCAGTGGTAGCATAATTAATGATTCGATTATTTGTTATCTTGTAAACAATGATATAGATGATTTATATCTCATTTATTCGGTTGTGATATTTGGATGATGAATGTAACGTTTTAAAGCTCGGGCATACGGTTAAGGGTTAGGCTTTATGTTTAGGGTTTAGGGTTTGGATTATTTTTAGTAATTACATTTATACGACGGAATCCGTCGCAGATATAGTATTTGCGACGGAATCCGTCACAAAGTATTAAGAAAAAATCAATTCATGATTTTAACATATAAAGTAATCATGTTACATGTTAAAGGTTGAAATCATTACCTCAAATTAAGATAATTATAATTCTATAATTTTTTTACACATTTCAATGCATTTCAAGTAAAAAGTTTTCATTAATTTATCGTACCTAAATTGTAAATGTATCAAAGATATATAAGACAGAAGCGATAGCGTAATTAATGTTTGGACTATTTGCTATTTTCTAAATAGTGACATTTGGATAAGAATGTAAGGTTTTAAAATTTGGTCATAAGGTTAAGGGTTAGGGTTTAGGGTTTCGACTAATTTTAATAATTACATCTCTACGACGAATTTCGTCGCGTATAAGTAAAAATATATATAAATTTTTGAGAATGTAAGGTTAAGGGTTAGGGTTTAGGGTTTGGACTAATTTTGATGGTTTGCGATCGAAACCGTCGCAAAGGATTAAAATATATATAATTTTATTAAAATATTAAAACGTGATAAGCGACGGATCCGTCGCAATACTAGGTTAAATAAAAAAAGGTCCATTGCGACGGATTCCACCGCAGAACGAGGTTAAATTTTTTTAATCATGTTTTGCGACAGATTCCGTCGCATAACTCTGTATATATATTCAGCCGCCGGCCGCTTCCCCTTCCTCCCTTTCCTTTTTCCTTTTTTCCTTTCCTCTCATGCCGCCGTTCTCAGCCGCCGCCATCGCCGTCCACCCCCCCACCGTCCTCGTCATCCGACGCCGTCCACCGTCGCCTCGCCTCCCGCAAACGCAACGCCGTCCACCGCCTTGTCGTCCCGTCCTTCGCCTTGCCGCCTGACAGCCGCCCCGCCTCGCCCTGCCCCGCCTCGCCAGCCAGCCCCACATCGCCGTGCGGTGTCCAGCCCTGCCCCGCCTCCTGTTCAAGGTTGGCATTTCATGTTGCTGCTTGTTGCTTGTTTCTTGTTGCTTGTTGCGATTGTTGATTGTTGATTGTTGCTTGTTGCGATTGTTGATTGTTGATTGTTGATTGTTGCTTGTTGCTTGTTGCTTGTTGCTTATTGCTTGTTGCTGTTGCTTGTTGTTGTTGCTTGGTATGTGATGTAATTGGCTTGCTTGTTGCTGCTTGAATCTTATAGTGAAGTCTATTTGTATGTTGTCATTGAAGTTTCATGTTGGATAGAAGTTTCATGTTACAAAATGATCCAAATGTTATAAATCAACTTAAAAGTTACGTCTTGCCTATAAGTTACATTAAGTAAAATGCAACAAATGTTATAGATTGATCTAGCTATTGATTGTTCGTTCATGCTTGGCATGTTCTCTTGTTTGATTCGATTATTTATTTTCACATGTTCATTCTTGTTTGGCATGTAAAAGTAGATAGTAAGATTGATTATACATTCTTATTTGATAATCAATATTCTCACGAACGTGATTTAGAATACATCATAACCAAACCATTCTAAATGACAAATAATATTAATTATCATCTATGATTGATTCTTGAAGCGAGAACGAAGTTAATCGAATCCAACGCTGGTTGATTATAGCATCTTCTTTTTAAGTTACAATTCTGTGGAGCTCCTTACATAAGGTCGTATACAATTATGCATAAATCAACTTAAAAGTTACATCTTGCCTATAAGTTATATTTTGGAAAATGCAGCAAAAGTTATCCATCAATTAATGCTTCATATTGGATTTAATATAGAAATTGGATCGATATAGAGTTGTATCGATCTTGGATGTACGAACGATTGGATGGACGACACTTGAATCCCCGATTTATTGAAG